>CAUYTI010052014.1:0-37672 GCA_963575145.1 Galago senegalensis | reverse complement strand
ACAGGTGCCCGCCACAACGCCCGGCTATTTTTTGGTTGCAGCCGTCATTGTTGTTTGGTGGGTCCAGGCTGGGGATTCGAACCTGCCACCTTAGGTGTATGTGGCTGGCGCCTTAGCCGGTTGAGCTATAGGCGCCGAGCCAACTGCTAGATGATATTAGTGAACATTTTCCTATCTGACAAAAGCTAATCAAGAGAGTTGTTTTACTCTTTTCCACAAACTCTTATTGAGTTTCCTTTTTTAAAACTCTCTAAATTATTAAATTGACACCCTGTCTTATGCCAAACAATACAGTTTTAATAAAGATTTTCCTTAGAGGTCTATAGCCAGTGAGTAATTATTCTTTACTCCCAGGGAAAACTTTTATGTTTTACTAACCTCATACTACTTAAGCACTTCTCAATAGTCTATGATAGGCACATAGCTAATGCTTTGGACTCAAAATAGACTAATTTTAAAATGCTGATAACAACCCATGGCACCCGTTGTTTCTTAGTTCTTTTGCTCTAGCCCCACTCTGCCAAATCCTATCCTTTATTTCAATAATTCTCTGGCTTTTCTTCTATTCTAGCTGTAGGTCTTTCACTGTGGTAATCATTTAAATTTAATAGGAAAGCCATGTTTTATTGAGCAAAACTATCAGATGCCTACACACAGTCAGGGCAGGCAACCCAAAGTCACATCTCTAACTAGAAATGAACTACATTCTAACCATAAATGTCAATTGTCCAGATGTGATACCTCATTAATTTTACCTATGGGAACAAGAACTTAGTAAATAAGTTAAATTTATGTCCCTCTCACAGTTTCTTGTAGTTATTTGTAGATACAGTGTTTCATGACAGGACAAGGTGAAGGAAAGGGAGGAAATACATCTAGGACTGAGAAACAGCAGATCAGAATTCATAGTGACCTTAATCACCTACACATGTAGTCAGAAAAGATTAAAGTTCTTTAAAAGTAATTATAGGAAAGTCACTAAAAAAGAAATAAAATGCATAAAATTGAGGAGATGGGGGAACAAGGTAAGAATAGACCCTAAATATTTATATGGTGGATCATCAAATGTAGTCAAGACTAAGCAATGTAATACTGTGGCCAAAATAGCTAGTGTGAGATAATAAATACATAAATTAGAATATTCTGATACTGATCACTGGCCACTAATCATAAATTATACTAAGCACAGAATTATAGCCTTAGTAGCTATTAACAAGATAGAGATTTGAGCTCTATTTTCTACTCCTGGCATAGTGCATGGCACACAGTAAACAAACACAGTAGAACCTCCACAGTTGACTGCCTCTCTACATTGACCACCTCCTTAAGTTGACCTAATTTTCATAGACAGAACATGCACCACATGTATATATCAGTACTGTAGGGCTAGTTTCTTATGTTCACCACCTCCCTCCATATGTTGAACAGTTTGGTACAGTCCCTTGGGTGGTAAACTTACAGAGGTTCTACTGTATTTGTTGAATAAAACAAAGGCATTTACAAAAACTGAAGAGAAATTTGGAGAAGATTCTGGGGATAGCAAAAATAAAGAAAGGGATTTGAAAATAAAGCTTCCTTAGTCTAGTTCATACTAAACCATACACATATGTGATCATTTAGGGTAAGAAAACTCTCTCCACAAAGTTTTTTGTTGGTAACACATAACCTGCTCCAAACAGCAGCCTAATTATTTAATTTTTTTTCAAATAGAGCAAGGGAGGAGAGTGAAAAGACAGAGGAGCAGTGACCATAAGATTGACAAAAGTTAAATCTGTACTTCTATTACGGAGGGGGATAAGGTAGCAAAACTCCAAGATGAACAGCATCACAGGGCATTTGAAAATTTGGGGAGGGAGAAGGAAGGTTTTAATTTTTTCTATTTTCCATTTATAAAATTGATATAGTTATACATATTTGGGGGATACATGTGATATTTTGATACCTCTGTACTATGCATAATGATCAAATCTGGGTAACTGAGATATCCATCACCTCATTTATATTTTCTTTGTGTTGGGAACATTACAATTCTTCTAGCTATTTTGAAATATACAATAAGTTATTATTGATTTCCCTACTATACTACCAAATAGTAAAACTTACTCCTTCTATCTAACTGTATTTTGTACCCTAATTTTTTTCCTCTTTAGTGAGGTATTATAAATCATTAGATTCCCATTTCTTTGTGTCCATTGTGTGAGTGTAAGAGAAAGGGAAGGAAGGAAGGAAAAAAGAGAAAGGGGAAGAGTGAGAGGGAGAGAATGAAGGGAGAGAAGGAAGGGAGGAAGACAGGAAGGGAGGGAGGAAGAGAGGGAAAGAATGAATACTTGGAAAAAGAAAGTAAAACAATATTCACCTCAGAGAGTGACCCCAAAATGTATATTCTTATCTGGGTCATCAGTGGTGTTTTTGATATTGCAGTCCCAAGACTGAATAGAAGTACCCAGTACTGACAGAAGAACAATTTATGCTAATAACACTGGTCTTCTTAGCGTTGTCTGTCTGTAGGGAATCTATGAGTGACCCTGAAAGTGTGAAATCTTTAAAATGTTTTTATAGATTAGAAAAACAAGGTAGTTCCCTCAGGAATTAGGGTTTTCTATTTACCTAAAATAAACACAAAAAAATTGCTTCATTTTCTTACCAACTGTGAATGAATGCTTACGTATTTACAAACTAGGCTACTCTTAGCATACTTTCCCCTTCAGATTCCCTGTAACATGAAAATCTCTAAGATTACGGTTGGGGTACAATTTTAGTATTGTTCTTCATTTATAATAAAACAAACTTTAAAGAGTAGAAATTTTGAAAAATACAAACTAGTACAAGAAAACTGTAATTACCACTGTTTACATCTGGATATTTTAATATGTCCTTCTACCTCCTTTAGTTTTTTTATCAGGGCTGTGCACGCGGTAGCTCATGCCTGTAATCCTGGGAAGCCGAGGTGGGTAAATTACCTGAGTTCACAGGTTTGAGACCATCCTGAGCCAGAGCCAGATCCTGCCTCTAAAAATAGCTGGGCATTGTGGTGGGCACCTATAGTCCCAGCTACTAGGGAGGCTGAGGCAAGATAATCACTTGAGCGTAAGAGTTTGAGGTTGCGGTAAGCTATGACGCCACAGCACTTTACCAAGGGCGACAAAGGGAGATTTTGTCTCAAAAAAAAGAAGAAGAAAAAAGATGTTTTTTATCATGTGCTACTTCTATAATCAGAAAGCTATTTTTGTTGTGGAAAAAATAGAGCTTAGTATTCTAAAAAACTATGACTGTGTAGCGTCTATGAATCAGGAAAATTTGAATTAGTGGGAAAGCTTTAAGTTTAAACAACTTTTATTTACAAAACCTATGAACCAAGAAACAAATACATATCCTTGCACAGAAATAACCATGTGATCAGAATATTCATTAAAGGTTTCACCAAGGTAAGGTTTTTTCCCAACAGCTTCAACATGGCTGGGGCCCCCTCTGAGAAAAGCTAATATTTGTTACCTCCCTCTAATTTAGACAGATGGCCCTCAGTTCTCCAGGTACTGACAAAACTCAAGTGCCTTTTTCTATAAAATGTAATGAGATAGATAATAAGAATCAGAATGTACAACAACTGAATATTTTATTATTTGACATGCTTCTCTGTGGGAAGAAGAAAGAGGAGAGAATTCAAAACAAAAGAAATCAGTGGTACTTATCCTTGTCTCCTCTAGGAGACAGGAGCTTGAAAGCAATTACAATAATTATAGACAAGGTTATATAATGTAAGCATAGTTTTTTGAGTTGTTAAGTTTAAATATGTAATAAAAGTGTATCAAATAGCATAAGGAAACACAAATATACTTCATGTAAGTAGATAAATTCTGAGGCTTATTTATTTATTGCCACTTCATATATATTATGGTCTTTCTTGATTTCTTGATTGTGTTTTCTCTGCATGTTTCTTTTCGGACCTCACCAGGGGAGGTCCTAACAAAAATTCTGTCAGATCCTGTCTAAAATAAATTCTAACAGAACAGAATTTCTCCTAGTTTTTTTTTTCTTTTTTTGAGACAGTCTCACTATGTTGCCCTTGGTACAGTGCTGTAGCATCACAACTCACAGCAACCTCAAATTCTTGAGCTTAAGCAATTCTCTTGCCTCAGCCTCCCAAGTAGCTTGGACTACAGGCGCCTGCCACAATGCCCAGGGTCGGGTTCAAACCCGCCACCCTCGGTGTATGTGGCTGGTGCTGTAACCACTGTGCTACAGGTACCAAGCCAGAATTTATCCTAGATTTTTTAAAGTGTTCATGAGTCTCTTAATAGCCACAATTTACTATGCATCAGCTATATGGTAAAACATCTTTGATTTTTACCATGCTGATAAAGGCTGTCTTCATCCCACAGCTTTAATACAGCTGTAGCTTTGTCACTAAAGTATCTGTGGTCATCACTAATATATGTCAATTCCTACCAGGTGCTATTCTCAAATGTACTTAAAGACCATTTATTTAATACAGTGAACGTAAGCACATCCTACTGTCTTTTAGTCCCTCTCTCTCATCTGCCAAACTAAAGAGAGTCAGACTCTCGGACAAGAGGCATGATGAGGCTATCAGCAGGGTCTACCTGGGGTTTGAGATCACCAACTGTCCTGATCAGGAGTCTATTGGGTCTGTAGACATAGCTCACTCTTTTACAAAAGTGGTCTTTTATCCAGGCCCGGAACATTACTCACCAAGACCGACAGATAAGACAGTGAGAACAAACAGTACTGAATAGACAACTCAACTAGAACTTGGGCTGAACAAACTTTGTACATCATAAATGAAAGGAATAACTAATGACTAGTGAAGAAAGTTTTAAAATTTATCCATTCAATGTCATGTCTAAAAAGAAGGCCACCCCCTCCTTACCTCCGTCCCTTCAATGAATCCAGTCTATTTCTCTCACACTGGATAAAAAAGAGCTATTACAGCCAGTACAGCAATGCAAATGGAACAGAATGGGTATTATGGTAGCTTCCAAATAATGATTTTCCATTTAACACTGCAGTTTTTATCTATTTTAATTTTTAGAGATAATATCATTTAGAACATAAGCAACATAAGCAAAACCTAAGGACTTATTTCACTGGTGGTGTTATCTCCAGACTGCCAGATGAAACAGTTTGGGTGCTCTTGGCCATACCCCTGATTTACACACCTGATTACCTACGAAATTAGAACCTGGAAGAAGAACAGCCAGAGGTAAAATTTGTACGTGGAATGGCCTTCCAATTATTTGTATCTACATTCTTTCATTTTGTTTGGTTACCCAATTTACTGATTAGTATCACAACTTTTCTTCAAGTTGCCATTGTGATAAAGTATTTCTCACCCTTTGGCAGGATTCTAAAGAGCACCATACCCATGATTTTCCTTTCCAAATAGCCCTAATTGAAGTTCCCTCATCTATAAAATCATATGTTTCTAGGTATTTTCGGTTTTGAGGTTTTGTCCTTGTTCCCTCTTACTTCCACTTTTTTCTTTCATCCTTTTCCCTCATGAGGGTCTGTTCAGATGTGCATAGACCACTCTAGGGTTAAACAATCTTTAAATCCAAATACCATATTAAAGAGAGTAAAAGTCTTTTGGAATTCCATCATAGTGAATTAACCCTCTAAGCATTTTTAAAAGTTAAAATTTAATGTACTGAGTGACTAAAACTATGTAAAAAATGAATTTTAAAAAAGAATTTAAAGGAAAACAACATTCAGCATAGAAGGCCTCAAAAATTAAAAAAAAAAAAGACAACAAAGAAAAGAGTTATGTGGGTGTAGAAACAGAATCTCACTTTATCTTGGGACTGTGGTTTACTTTGCAGGAGAAATATTAATTACCAATGTCTTTAATGGATATAGGCTATTCAGATCTCCCATTTCTTTTTTAGTCAGTTTTGGTTATTTTTATTTCTCTAAGAAATTTTCCACTTTACCTATTTTTTTCAGGTTTGTTGTAATTAAGTTGTTTGTTGTATTCTCTTCACTATTTTTCTTTTAATAATCTTATTAAAGAAGAAATACTTAGTTTTATTAACTTTATCATACAATTTTGGTTTTATTATATTAATTTCTAAACATATCTTTATATCCTTCCTTCTTTCTTTAGGTTCATTTGATTGATTTTTTTTTAATTAAAAAAATTACCTGGTTCATTAATGTTGAGTTCTGCTTCTTTTTCAATGTAAACATTTTAAGCATATATATTTCCCTTTATAACTTTGTCCCAGAACTCATTTCTGAATTCCCACTCAAACTTGGTATGTCCGAAACCCAACTCCTGATCTTTCCCCACATACCTGTTCTTTCTGCAATCTTAGCAGTTTTGTCAAAGCAACTCTATTTTTCCAAATGCTCAGGTCTAGACACTTGAAGTCAACTTTGACTTCTCTTTTTATCACAACCTTTGTCCAGTCTCTCAGCAAATCTTGTCAAACCTTCAATATGTTCAAAATTCAACTACTCTATCCTCATTCCTTTTGTTCTGAATTTGCTATAAATGGCCACAAATTCTTACTCAATTACTGTAATAGACTCCAAACTGGTATCCTTGTCCTTGACCTTCTAAGGTAAATTCTCAACACAGGATCTGAGTTATCCCATTTACTAGTTGGTTTCAAATCATCTACTAACTTCCCCTATTGGTCAAGAGAATAATCTCAATTCCTGGGCGGCGCCTGTGGCTCAAGGAGTAGGGCACCGGCCCCATACACTGGGGGTGGCGGGTTCAAACTGGGCCCCAACCAAAACTGCAAAAATAAAAACCTCAATTCCTTACTGTAGTCTACAAAGGCCATATGACCTAGCCCCTCTACTACCTCTCTGACCATTCTTATTCTTCTGCTTCTTATTCACTGCTCCAGCCAAACTGCTGAGATCTAACACATATCTCCACTTTTCTGGTGAGGCCTTCCCTGACCTTATTTAAAACTGCAGTTCACTCACGCACCATCCTCTAGCCCCATCCTTGCTTGTTCTCCTTCATGGCACGTATCATTATCTGACATATGATATATTTATTTATCTACTTATTTACATCTTATTTCCTTCACTGTAATGTAAACTCCATTATATATAGTTTGGATATTTGTCTCCTCCAAATATCATTGAAATTTTGGAGGTGGATCCTAGAGGGAGGTATTTAGGTCATGGGAG
The DNA here is from genome assembly GCA_963575145.1 of Galago senegalensis. Taxonomy (NCBI): domain Eukaryota; kingdom Metazoa; phylum Chordata; class Mammalia; order Primates; family Galagidae; genus Galago; species Galago senegalensis. Next base: position 30,505 of record CAUYTI010052014.1, on the reverse strand, counting down.
TGGATCCCTCATGAACAGCTTGGTGTTGTCTTTGTGGTAATGAGTAATTTCTCCCTCTATTAGTTCCTGCAAGAGCTGATTGTTAAAAAGAGTCTGGTAAGCTGGGTGCAGTGGCTCATGCCTATAATCCCAGCACTTGGGAGGCTGAGGAAGGTCGACTGCATGATCTCACGAGTTCAAGACCAGTCTGAGCAAGAGTGAGACCTCCATCTCTACATACAGCTGGTTGTTGTGGTGGGCACCTGTGGTCCCAGCTACTTGGGAGGTTGAGGCAAAAGACTCGCTTAAGCCTAGGAATTTGAGGTTGCTGTGAGCTGTGACACCATAGCACTCTACCAAGGGTGACAAAATGAGACTGCCTCAAGAAAAAAAGTCTAGCCCCTTCCGCCTTCTCATCCTACCTTCCCTATAATCCTTCCCCCAACATTCTCTCTTGCCAAGTGATCTTTGTACATATCCTAGCTCCCTTTCTCCTTCTACCATGAGTGGAAGCAGCCTGAAGCCCTCACCAGAAGCAGATGCTGGTGCTCTATGTCTTGTTTAGCCTGTAGAACTGGAAGCCAAATAATACTCTATGAACAAACCAACCTCAGGTATTCCTTTATAGCAACACAAATGGACTAAGATACTCTATGATGCCATGGATTTTTTTTCTTTTGTCTGTCCTGTTCACTGCTATATTCCTAGCTCTAACAATAATGTCAGGTATGTGACACTAAGTAATTAATTGCTGAGTAAATAAAACTGGCCCTTTGAAATTTTCGTGGACTTTTTGGCCTAGAATATGGTCAATTTATATGTGTTTATTTGGGGAAAAAAGTGTATCTCCACTCATTGGATATTATGGTTCTCTCTCTCTCTCTCTTTATATAGTATTGTTCAAATATCTTATTTCCTTATTGATAGTATATGTGCTTAATTATAAAATGCCACATAAAGGGAGTTAAAAATCTCCAATTATGACAGTGGAATTTTGTTTTGTGTACACTGAAGCTAAGTTATACTACATACAAATTTAGAATTGTTATATCTTCCTCGTGAATTAATGTTTCTGTCCATACTAATCTCTAGTAATCTCTGCTAATGATTTTGCTATAAAGTCTATTTGTATAACATTATGATGACTATCTTAGCTCTCTTTGCAGGCATTTATCTGGTATAACTTTTTCCTATTCTCTAACTTTTAAACTTCCCATGTTTTAGATGGTTTAGGAAAACTGAGGGGGGGAGGAATCTATTTTAATAATCTGCAAATGAAAAATGTAGCCCACTTATAGTGACAATGATTCTTGAGTCTTTGGATTCACTTCTACTACTTCATTGTGTGTTTTCTATTTTCCATCTTATTTTCCATGTTTCTTCCTTGCAATGCAGCACCTTCCCCCAACTCTTGCCACCTTTGGAGTTAAATATTTTTCCTTATCCAACATTTTTCCTCTACTTATTTGAAAATTTTATGCACTATTTCTTTTCTTTTAGTGATTACCCTAGACATTTTACCATGTATATTTTATTTAACAAAATTGAGAATAACTATCTTTACCTTCATCTTAAAAAATATAAGGACCTCAGAATGTTTTAACTTTCTTCACTCTCCTTCTCATTTATATATTGCTATTTTCCAGGATTTTACTTTATCATAATTTTTAACCCCTTGAATTAGACATTAGTATACATCCATTATATATCTAAGTTTTGTTTAAACTTTTCCCACAAGTTTATCACTATGCCTACCATTCCTTTTTGCATCTTATACCTTTTCTCTAGTTCCCTCAGGAAGGATGCTGGCCTTCAAGGGTCCTAGATTTATGTAGGAATCTCTGATCCAATTTCCCACTCTGACTGAGCCCTCAGTTGTTTCTCCTATTCTCACAGTGCACAGCCTTTGTAAACCAAGCACCTCACTGCCAGGTGCCACAAGATAGCCTCAAGACAAATGTTGAGTTTGCTTACTCTTCTAGGATCAAGCATTCTTGTTATTTCAACCTCTGATTTCCTTAGTTTCTTGCCTTCTCAACCATACTTTGACAAATATTTTAAATATCTTACCCAACATTTTCATATGATCTGACCAGGAAGTTGTTCTCTACAGATGAATCGAAGTCTTATTGTCTGAATATTCTTAAGTAATATTTTTAGTATCCATATTATTTGAAATGATTTTGTATCATTGTTCTATTCACTTTATGTTACAATGATGAAAAGTATAACTTTAAAAGCCACTTAGAAATGGAATTGGTTAACAACTTTTTTAGTACAAAATTACTTACTTTTGCTTATCATATATATTTTAACATATTAAAACTTCTTATTTTCTCTAAATTCTAAGTATAACTATTAACTCCCATTTATCTTCTCCAATATCTTATTATAAACATTTATAAAAATACAGCTAAGTTGAAAGAATATATATCTACCACTAGGATTCTGATTATCATTTTATACTATTGCTTTATCTTATCTATCTATTCCTCTATCCATCCATCAATTCATCTTATTTTTTTGTTACTGCACTGCAAAGGAAGCTGCAGACATTGGTACATTGATTTCTAGGCAATAAAGCTCACATTCACAAAATTTTGCTTATTATTTTCTAAGTATTTAAAGAGCATGACTCTGTGTACCACAATCACATAACATCATTTGAGTCAGAAAACAATAGCCTTATAGTTAAGAAGGGAAAAAATTAAAATAAATTATTAACTCTTTATATTTCTATGTTAGTAAAATAAGCTTCATATGTGGCATTCATTTGAAATGTCTGCCCTTTCATTATATCAATATTTAGAAAGAAGTTCCTAATATGGTTTCTATTTGTTTATGATGAAAAGCTCTTATTTGCTATTACTTTCCTGTTCAGTATTTCTGAAAAACTATTCTATTTCATGGAGGGAGAAAGGTGAACAATTATACCTTTTAACTTAGTGTAGGCAAAGTTGCATTTGCCTTCTGTAGGTTAAGTCTCTCCTAGTTTAATGATTTTATGAATTAGACAATATCATCTCTTTGAAATTTTATTACAATAAGCACTTTATTTAGCTACCATATCAAGACTGTGCTTCTACTGCGACCTATCTTTACATTGGGGTATGATTTACATTTCTAGGGAGTACTTCTTTATGAAAATTGATAACTTTGAACACATACAAAGAGATACACATACAGGAAATGTAAGTTTAAAGTTTACATTTGTTTTAATTTAGAAAAAGGCTTTCAGGTAATTTTTTTTACTTGCTAAAGACAAAAAAATTCCAAGAAATGTAAAAAGATATCTGTGGAATTCCTCCACTCTTAAAAGACAAAAACAAAATTGTATATAAAACTTTTTTTTTTTCCAGTTTTTAGCCGGGGCTGGGTTTGAATCTGCCACCTCCAGCATATGGGGCTGGCACCCTACTCCTTTGAGCCAAAGGCACCACCAATATATAAAACATTTTTTTAACTATCATCTGTACAGTATACTTGTCTATTATCACAAACTCATACTGTGACCCCATCATTTATATGCTAGACGAAATTAAAATCAGTGTAATATTTTATTATTCTTTTCTACTTTATTTTATTCTTTTCAATAATAAGAATCCAATTTGTACTCAGGCAATCTGAGTCCCATGTGAGTGATCCATGTACATCCATCTCCATGGGGTTCCTTCTCTTCATCTTTAATTTTAAAATTCCCTATGATGATTTTTCCTATGTAGGACTTATCTCATCATCTAATAACTTTCTTTTTAATATTAAAATAATGATTATCTAGAGTGGCACCTGTGGCTCAAAGGAGTAGGGTGCCGGCCCCATATGCCAGAGGTAGTGGGTTCAAACCCAGCCCTGGCCAAAAACTGCAAAAAAAAAAAAAAAAAGATTATCTAAAGGACAAAGAGCAATATGCAATTCTGGCACTTGACAAATACAAAAAGGTCTCTGACCTATTTCTCCTCCTCTAAGCAGGAGATTTACTTGGTAGTAAATTAAACAAAAAAAGCATTCTAACTTAAGCTATCTCATTTAATTTTTTCTAAACTTACTTACCTTTCTTTGTAATTCCATGTATACCCAACTATCAAAGAACTAGTAATTACTCATTATAACTGAAATAGTAGAAAAGCATACAAGACAAACATGAAAAAGCTAGTATGACCCAAGGGAAAACATCTAATACCAGATTTAACCACACAGAAAACTAGAGTCTAATAATAATAACAATAATAATAGTTACCCCATCTAAGTATATCCAAAAATAATTAGGAAACTGCATTTTAGGAAAATCAGTGAACAAAAATATTACACATTAGTAGAATATGACCATCAGAGAGCCAGCAGGATGGTTGCAAAATGCAATATTTATGCAAAAACTGAATCACTTCATAGTCAGAGGGCAAAGACACGCTGAGGCCAGCAAGCATATGCTTCTAAAACTTGTTTCATTCATATAATCTTTTTGTTTTTATCAAGCAGTAGGTGAATTCATTAATTTTTCCCAGAAACACAGAAAACAAAAAAGTAGTAAGGAAAGCAAAGAACAAAATTCTAAGTCCAAATAAATGTGATATCAACCCCAGCATTTTTGGCATATGTTCATTCATAGAAGAAAACCTCATTCATGTGAAAAGTCTTGGAATATGCTAACATTAATCAGTTAAAAAGGCAAGATTCAATTACAGATCATAATTCTTGCAGTATTTTAATGTTTCTTGGCTTCAAAAATACTGTTTTCCAAAGTCTTCACTGCTGGATAGAGTTCAAAATGCCATTCTATATATAGAACCTAATTATAGAACACGAATATCTATACAAACGACTCCTCAAATCTTTACCAATCAGAAAATGCCCCTCTCTTTTTAGGCAGTTTACTCTTAAGTAGATGACAAATTCCCAGTTATATTATAAGCAAGCGTCAAAAACCACACATCTAATGACAGATAAATGGCCTTAAGGAAGGGGTAGAGAGCCAGTAATCCAAAAAAAACAGTTTCAAAACACTACCAATAACTTGCTTGATGAAAGCAAGCCACCATCCTTTGCCTCAGTTTACTTTAACAGGGTTGTTCTGAGAAAAAAAGAAAGAATATACATCAAAGCGCTTGAAAGAGTGGAGAGTATTATAATAGGTTATTCTGTTAGTAAAATTAAAACTCTGAAATCAACTCCCTGATGTAATCATCACTTTTGGTAAATGGGTTTGGAAATTGTATTACAAAATATATCATACACAAAAGTGTATTTTTTATATATATATATACTTTTGTGAATGATATACACACACTATAAAATACTTGTATAAAATAAGCATGTATAAAATACTATATCATATATACTATAAAATAGTTGTAACTTTAAATTGTATGAACTTTTATATAATATAAAATAATTTTAATGAGCCTGATATGTACCACACATCTTAAGAAAGTGACATGACTAATACCTGGACGCTCCCATATGCCTGTTCTATCATATTTCTTTTCACTCACTCCAGACTATTTTAAATTTTGTGCTAATCACTTCCTTGTCTTTATTTATAATACTGCTACAGTTTCATGTATCCTGAAACTATTCATCCATTCACCTGCCTCTCTTCATCCATCTATTCATCTAATCATCCATCCCTTAATCCTGCTTTTTGACCTTTATAGATATGAAATTTCTATAATATTTTTCTCAGAGTAATTTCTTGATATTATTATCTAATTTTTCACATACCCCCCTAAAATAAAGGCATGTGTTATACCCATTTAAAGCAGGGAAAATACAGTGAAGTTAGAGACTTGTCACATTATGTAAGACAACAATAAACAAATCTTTCTACAATTCTGAAAGTAAAATGAACCAATGACCATCTTGGAGCTTTATAGCACATTCATATTTTAATATTTTTATACTGCCTTCACACGGCTAGTATTTTTTCTTTCATATTAAAGAAGAGCTATATTAAAGAATATTGACGATGTAAAAGGCTTAAGCAATATTCAAATATTTTCTTAAAAGGAAAATAAGAACAAATTAAATAAATAATATTAAAAGATGTATTTTTCTTTTAGGAGATTAGCTGTTTGGAAATAGAGAGTCAGGTTAGAGAATGTTTTAATTAAAGAATATGACTCCTTAAATAGGTAATTAGTCTGACACTAATCAATTCAAATTTATCATTCACCTGAGCAAGTGGTGGAAGAATCTTCTTGCATATTTGCTGATTTGGTCTCTATATTCCAATATAGTTGTATCCAGAAGTGGTCTTGTTGGAGCATAGAAAGTTCCAAGGCTTGCCTCAAGCTGTGCTGTGGAATTCAAACATAGCAGCACTAAACAAGTGAAACTCTTTCAATTACAACAGAGTACTCATGTTTGCAGTCAGTCAGGTTTTGCAAACTTGGATGAAATGTGAGCTTGTTGCAGGAAAGATGAAATTAAAATATGACAGCTGGTACAAAAACGAACCTGTGTATAAACTTTCACTTGAGGCAAAGCTGACAATGACTCTGAGCAACAAAAAGCTGTCAAAACTGAAGAAATCCATAATGAACCAACCTCTCACCACAAATGGGTAATTAAAACAGTGACTCATCAAAGTAGCAGTTTGAACTAGTACTTCCAGTAAAATCAACTCACAGTGTGCTCGACATTTACTCTTTAGCTTAAAGGAGAAGATGAACCTTTTGCATTGGGAATTAAAACCAGTATAGTAGAAATTTTTTTTAATAATACAAATAAACATAGCCTTACTGGAGAAAGAATATGTCTCTATTACAATTTTAAGAGAATAGTATAAGTTCCTATGATGTCCCGAAATCCTTCCCTAAACAACATTCTTGGTTTTATCCAAGTGTGAAAGCTAATTCCCCCGGGAGTGTAAAGAAGGCTTGGAGAGCAGGTTTTGATAAACTAGAGGGGTAGAGATGGATGGGGGGAAAGGCACATTTAGCCTATTTTGTAATTTTACCAATATGTGCTTATAGGGCTATGTTTCTTCTCAGAAAAATCCGCAAGTTAAGTAATTACCATAATGGTGAGCATATGAGTATGTATGAGAATGCTACAGTTCACAGTAAGGTTCCTCTGATTTTTATGCTACTAGCACTGGGTTGAATACCAATTCCTCATTTAGCAAAACTCTTTAGTTTTAGGTATATGTGGGTTTGAAAGTATTAAACACCTCATCAGAGTAATTGCTATGGACTTGGCTAAGCTGTTAGTAATTTCTCTTTTTAATCTTAAAGCTAGACACTAAAGTAAGATGAACTTTAGGGGTATTTTCTTTCAAAGCAGCAGTCAATTTAGATTAAAATTGAATACAGCAATGCTATTGTGAAAACAAGCCAGATTCTCTTGCCATTGCTTGTTTTCTTGACAGCATGTTTCGTACATCTGAAATGTTCAAACCTACATGGAATACTCATAACTCTCAGCACAGTTATATAGATTCATTAGATAGCCCAGCTTGATGTTCAAGGCAGAAATGAAGATCTCAAAGATAACTACAACACGGCTACAAATAAAAGGACTCACTGGGTTCCACTAATAAAAGGAAAACAAATTACCATGTCAAATTTGTTAGATTTAGATAGAATAAATCTCAACAGAGAAGAATTCTGAATGTTTTTTAGAAATGAGTTTTGCAGTTACTTGGGAGAAAATGCATATACCTACTTAAAATGTACATATTCTGATAACCTAGCATCATGCAAGCATTTTATTTTAATAGCCTAGTCATACAAGCTTTTTTTTTTCATACAAGCTTTTTATTTCTTTATCTCCCCAACTGGTTTCTTGAAAATATTTTTATTAAGGTAAGAATCTGATAATGCCCATTTGTATATTCTCTAATTATCTTTCATATAAATTCACTAAGGTACTAGCAATTTCTCAGTGTCCTAAATGAAGAGTTAATATTTTATCTTCTCCATTACTTCTTCTTCAACAGTTAATTTAGGATTTTTTTTGTATATAGTGTATATATAATAATGAGCTTTCTTTAAGGATTCTATTTAAAAAATTTTTTATGTGTCCCATCTTGACAGTGTAACAACATCAAGAAATAATTACTTAACTCTGCAGGCAGCGATTTTTTAGTAATACCTTATACCCTAAAATCTTGGAATTATACTTTTCTTTATAATCTTGGAATTATACTTTTCTTTTTTCTCAGTGAATAGTCACTGAGATCTATTGTGGGCTAAGCACCAGGGCAAGCATTTTTCTTATTTCAGAAATACTGGAATTTCCACAGATGAGTTTGGACTACCTCCAAAAGAACGTTCAGTTAATATTAAATAAATATTATTGGCCTACTATTACTTGGGTCAAGACTCATGATACAGACTTCCTGGAAAAAGAATGTTCTTACTGATTATTCTTTTTAGAACTACTAAAAATTAGGTTACTTATAGAATTCTATGAAAAAACATGTTTATTTTGGAAATGTAATAAATTGGAATAAAAAAATCTGTAAAAATGTAAAGAAAATAGTGAGAAAACAAAAGTTCCCCAGTAAGTTGTTTTGACATACTTCCTGTTTTCTTTACCTTATAAATTACATCAAGACAGTTTCTCAATGGCCATAATTTTCTACCATTAATGTCATTGCTTACCACAAATATATGAAATAAAGTTGCACTTGTTAGAATGTTCAGGTACATTTTACATTAAATAAATAAACAAGAAAAAATTAGATAATTTTCAAATATAAAGATTTATTTCATTATTATATGTGACACAGCCCCTGCCCTTTTTAAAAAGTGTTTTACTTCTCTTTTGACAATAAACATCAGAGATTCCTAGGGGCAAAATTACTTACTGAGCAAAGGCAGAGAAATTCAAGCAGTCAAAAGGGAAAGGATATCAGAATGACAAGTGAGAAGAATGAAAACAAGGAGGAACAGCCTGGGCTACAATTCTGACACATACAAAGAGTGAGTGTTGGTACTACTGCCTTTATAGAGGACTTGGGTGTAAGAAAAAAAATACTGATTTCTAATATGAGGAAGGGATAAAAATCTTTGTTTGGGGCCCTTTGTCTACCAGACTCCAGAATATACATGAAATTCTTGATCAAAGTTTGAAATCTGAGCATAGTCCATTCATTAGCTTGAATTGTATAATGACTGCATTGTGAATTCTGACATAAGCATATACAGAAAAGATGTTCTTTATGTTGACAAATATTACAGTTAAGTACTACATGGGAACAATTATTTGATATCCAATCCTTTCAGTTTTAATACAGCATTAACATTTTTGTCTTTTAATCTCTTATAACTTAAAAATGTCACTGATTCAATAACATGTATTTCATGTACATACAAAACACATTTATGAAATATATTTCAAGTCTGACCTTCTCTCTCCAGAGTGAGCCTTTGTCTAAGAAGATGGTTTACAATGGCACTCATGCTGATAAAGCACTGGTGGCCCAAAGTGTCCCAGTTCATGCTGCTCAGGATGTTAATTGCCTCATAGATCTCATCACACTGAATGTGCTGGAAGATGATGTCTACCAGGTCCAGCTGTCCTTGAGTGAGGATACCTGTCATAAAACACATATGACTGAGTAAATCTTTTAAGATAAAAAGTAGAATAACAGAGAGTTAACTTTTCCATAAAGGAAAACAACAGTAATCATTTCTTGTATAAGTACTAGAAATGTGGAACTGATCCCCTTCTCAACTAACATATGCTATATCTTGGTGTAACAAAAACACATTTGTTCATCCTTTTATAATGAAAGAAAATTCACTGTTAATCTTACAGATTCAAGAGCATAAAACAAAGGTTGGGGGAAGGCATTCTGTTCTCCTTTTACTGTCTTTTAAATATGGCTAACCTCATTTGAAACAACTTCTGTGTATTAAGTAATGATAAAAACTAGGGCGGGGTTTTGTGTGTTATGTGTGGTTTGGGTTTTGTTTTGTTTTTTAATCCTTTAAAAATGGCTGGCTATAAAATCTTTTCTTCAGCCAAAGTTTACTGATTTGGGCAAGTCTACAAAAATTTCTCAGTACAAATCACCACAAGAGAGAAAATATATGTGAATTTACTTTGTATAATATAAAGTATTATAAAATATTGCTATAATTCTTCTATGTAGTGCTATCATAATCATCAACATCATCACCATTTAAATAGAATTTTAAGAAAATCTTAATTCATGAGAAAGAGGCAAAAATTCTTTATACTAACTTCAAGTCACATCAAACTAAACACTTCTGCTACATTGAACAGGACTCAACATGATAGAGAATCCAGGGAATTGCCCTGACTATACTAAGCAGTAAAACTTTACTATTCCTTTTGTGTTGGTAGAATCAAAGAATGTGACTGTCCAAAAGCCTTCCCAACCTACAGTCAAGCACTGGAAGTCCTCATAAATCAGGGTAGTTCCTTGACAGTAGATATTAATGCATAGACACTTTGTGGGAAACCAAAAATATCTGACTCTATCTATACCCTAAGCAACACTTCTATCAGTAGCTAGAGAAAAAACTGATCTGTTGAGAAGAAAAGCTAACATATAATCATAAATAAAATCTTAAAAAGCAACCATAGGAAAAAAGACATAGGATAAAAATGATTGCAGATTTTACATCTGACATTAGGTATGGCAGAAAGTAAAGCAAGACGTTTTTAAGTGTGCTGTAGGATCAAAATAAGTTAAGATAGAATTCTAAACCCTTATAATATGGGGCCCAAATTTCATGAAGAAACATACCAATCCTTAAAGTCATCTAATAACAGAGCTTAGAAATAATAAAGCAGAAACGGACATAACAAGAAGGAGAAAAAATTAAGTCTACTATTTTAGCCAGGAGATTTCAGCACTTTTGTCTTACCAATCAAGACAGCAGAAAATCAGTAAAAAATAAGAAATACTTGAAAAACACTATCAATAAATTTGACCTAATTGGCATTTATAAAACCCTTCACCCAAGAACAGAATACACATTATTTTTAAATGTGCATATACAGTAGTCAAAGTGGAGCATATTGTAGGTAATAAAAATAATCCTCAATACATTTAAAAGGTTTGAAATTGGCTTGGTGCCTGTAGCTCAGCAGCTAGGGCGCCAACCACATACACTGGAGCTGGTGGGTTCGAATCCAGCCTGGGCCTGCCAAACAATGACAACTACAAACAAAAAAAGAAAGAAAGAAATAGCCGGGCATTGTGGCAGGTGCCTATAGTCCCAGCTACTTGGGAGACTAAGGCAAGAGAATCATTTAAGTCCAAGAGTTGAGAATCACTTAAGCCCAAGAGTTGGAGGTTGCTGTGAGCTGTAATGCCACTGCACTCTACCCAAGGCGACAGCTTGAGACTCTCTCCCAAAAAAAGAAAAAAAAAAGTTTAAAATTGTACTGAGGAGGGTTTCTGACTACAATAGAATTAAATTAGATATCAATAACACAACGGTTATCTGGAAAATCCCAAAATATTTAGAAGTTAAGCAACATCCTTCTAAATAGCCTATATATCAAAGAAAAAAAAATCATAAAATACATGATTAGAAAATGCTTTGAATTGGCTTGGCACCTGTAACTCAAGCGGCTAAGGCACCAGGCACATACACCAAGGCTGGCGGGTTCAAATACAGCACAGGCCTGCCAAATAAGACAACTACCTCCAAAAAATAGCTGGTGTTGTGGTGGGTGTCTGTAGTCCCAGCTTCTTGGGAGGCTGAGGCAAGAGACTCTCTTGAGCCCAGGAGTTGGAGGTTGCTGTGAGTTGTGATGCCACAGCACTCTACCCAGGGCAACAGCTTGAGGCTCTGTCTCAAAAAGAAAAGAAAAGAAAATGCTTTGAATTAAATTAAAATAATATAACATCAAAATTTGTAAGATATAGCTATAGCAGTGCTTAGAAGAAAACCTTTAAATGTTTTAATTAGAAAAGAAGAAAAATCTAAAATCAATAAGCCAATTGTCCATATTTTTCTAGGGGAAAAACAACAAATTAGATCCAAAGTAAATACAAGGAAAGAAATATCATATTAAAGATAATAAATAGAGGGCGGCACCTGTGGCTCAAAAGGGTGGGGCGCCAGCCCCATATGCCAGAGGTGGCAGGTTCAAACCCAGCCCTAGCCACAAAAAAAAAAAAAAAAGATAATAAATAGAAAATTAACAATAAAAACAAACAAAAAAAATCAATAAATTCAAAAGCTGTTTCTTTTAAAGGTCAGTAAAATTGGCAAACCTCTGGGTGGCACCTGTGGCTCAAGGAGTAGGGTGCCAGCCCCATACACCAGAGGTGGTGGGTTCAGACCTGGCCCTGGCCAAAAAACTGCAAAAAAAAAAAAAAAAAAAAAAATTGACAAACCTTTGCCCAAATTGGGAAACAAAGAAAAATGTCACAATTACTAATATTAAGAATAAACACTATAGAACTATGGACAACCAAAAATTAGTGAATAATATGAGTAATTTTTTTTAATGTTTTTGAGACAGAGTCTTACTCTGTTACCCTTGGTAGAGTGCCACGGCATCATAGCTCACAGCAACATCCAACTCTTGGGCTCAAGCGATTCTGTTGCCTCCCAAGTAGCTGGGACTACAGGCGCCTGTCACAACGCCAGGCTATTTTTAGAGGTGGGGTCTTGCTGTTGCCCAGGCTGGTCTGGAACACATTAGCTCAGGCAATCCCCCCACCTCAGCCTCCCAGAATGCTATGATTACAGGCGTGAGCCACTGTGCCCAGCTGAGTAACTTTTTACAAATAAGTATAACTTAAATGAAATGGATTCCTTGACAGACTCAAACCATCAAAGTTTACTCAGGAAGGAAAAGATAGCATGAATGGCACTATATTATTTAAATTTGAGTTTATTGTTAAAATCTTTATACACACACACACACATACATCCTTCATGTCCAGATGCCTTCACTGGTTTATTATGTTAAATATTAAAAGAAGAAATAGCCAGGCACAGTTCCAGACCAGCCTGAGCAAGAGCAAGACCCCATCTCTAAAAATTGCAGGGCGTTGTGGTGGGTGCCTATAGTCACAGCTAGTTCGAAGGCTGAGAGGTAAGAGAATCACTTGAGCCCAACAGTTTGAGTCTGCTGTAAGATATGATGCCACAGCACTCAACCCCAGGGCAACTGAGTGAGACTCTGTCTCAAAAAATAAGAAGAAGATATAATAAAGCTAGGTGTGATTGTGTGTGCCTGTAGTCCAAGCTAGTAAGAAGATTAAAGTGGGAGGATTGGTTGAGCCTAGGAGTTTTAGTCCAGCCTGGACAAAATACCAAGACTGTCTCAAAAAATAAAAACATAATTAAAAAAAACAAGAAATAATATAAACTCTATACAACTCACAATATTAATATTGGAAGAACACTTCCCAATTCATTTCTTGAGTTTAGCATTATAGACACCAAAACTAATAAATACAAGAAAAGACAAATCCACAAATCAATATTCTCCATAAACAAATATAAAAATCCTTAACAAAATATTAGCAAATCCAACAATATATTAAAAAGGTAATACACCATGAACAAGTGGGATTTACCCCACAAGTGTAAACATCTGAAAGCCAATCAATATAATTCACCTTCTGATGAGAAAAAAGGGAGAAAATAAAATCATTTGTATTAATTCAGAAAAAGCGCTTGAAAAAATTCAACATTCACACAATATATCTAGAAGACTAGAAATGGGAGGACACTTCCCCAACCTAGTAACATTATACTTACACTGAAAGATTGAGTGCTTTCTACCTAAAAGTAGAAATAAAGCAAGGATGTCCTCTCTTACCATTTGTATTTAATACGATCTGGATGTCTTAGCTAGATAACAAGGGAAGAAAATGAAACAAAAGGCACACAGGTTGAATAAGGAGAGGTAAAACTGTTTTTAATCCAGTTCTCATTATTATCTACGTAGAAAATTGAAAGGAATCTGAAAAAAGTTACAACTAAAAATGAGTTTAACAAGGCTGCAGGGTACATGGTCAATATCCCAATGAACAATTAAAAAGTATATAAAAACATACTATTTACAACACAAAACCACGAAATATTAGGGATAAATTTAACAAAATATGTACAAGATCTTTGCATTTAAAACTATAAAATAGTCTAGACATATTGGCTCACACCTGTAATCCTACCACTCTGTGAAGCCAAGTTGGGTGGATTGCTTGAGATCAACCTAAGAGCAAGACCTATTTCCATTTAAAAAACAAAGAACAAAAAAAAAAAAAAAACCTAGGCAGGAATGGTGGTGGGCAGCTGTAGTCCTAGCTACTTTAGAGGCTGAGGCAAGAGGATCTCCTGACCCAAGAGTTTGAGGTTGCTGTGAGCTATGACACCAGGGCATTCTACTCAGGGTGAAAGAGTGAGACTCTCTAAAAAAAAAAAAAAAAAAAACCTATAAAACACTGCAAAAAGAACTCAGAAAATCTAAACAAATGAAGAGAAATCCTATGTTCATAGATCATAGATCTCTGCCATTCCTCCCCAAATCATCTATAGATTCAACATAATCTCAATCAAAATCTTATTTGTGTTTTTGTAGAAACTGACAAGACAGTTTTAAAATTTATATAGAAATGAAAAGAATACAGAATATGAGAAATATCAAAAATATAATGAAAAAGAGGAATAAATTTGGAGGACTAACAGTACCTGATTTCAAGACTATAAAGCCATGGTCATTAAGATGCTATGGTACTTGCCGAAGTATAGACATATAGTTTCGTTGAAGAGAATCGAGTCTATTCATAGGCACGCACACACACACATATGGTCAAGGTCATTCAACAAAGAAAGACACTCTTTCCAACAATTTGTGCCAGAAAAACTGGATATTCATATTAAAAAATTAATCTCAACGCTTACCTCATACTCATACTATATGCAAACAGTTAACTTGAAATAGACCACAAACCCAACTGTTAGAGCTAAAATCATAAAATTTCTAGAAGAAAACAGAAAAAAATTTTTGTGACCTTGGGTTAGATAGAAAATAAAAAGCATAAGTCATAAAATAAAGAAATTTATGAATTGAGGTGCGTGGATTGCCTGAGCTCAGGAGTTTGAGACAACCCTGAGCAGGAGAGTGAGACCCCATTTCTAAAAATAGCCAGGCGTTGTGGCAGGCACCTGCAGTTCCAGCTACTCGGGAGGGTAGCCATATACTGAGGGTGGTGGGTTCAAACCCAGCCCCGGCTAAACTGCAACAAAAAAATAGCTGGGCGTTGTAGCGGGTGCAGCTACTATAGTCCCAGCTACTCAGGAGGCTGAGGCAAGAGAATCATCTAAGCCCAGGAGTCGGAGGCTGCTGTGAGCTGTGACGCCATAGCACTCTACCAGGGGTTAAGTGAAACCCTGTCTCAAAAAAATAATAATAACATTAATGTCAAGAGTTATTGATAATGTAGAGCAACACTGACTCCCATAAATTATTGATGGATATGCTAAATGGTATAATCACTTTAGAAACAGTTTCTTCTAAAATTAACCATACACTTAGCTTATGGCCTAGCTATTGTTTACTTCCAGGTTTCTCCCAAAAGAAATAAAAATATGTATTTATACAAACATTTGTACATAGAAGTACATAGCATTTTTAGTCATAGTAGCTTAAATCTGGAAAGAGCCCATTGGCATGAGAAAAGATTTTTAAAATGTGGTATTTTCTATATAATAGAATATTACTCAATAATATGAAGAAAAACATAAATAAAAATTATAGATATATACATATAGAATATTCCCACCAAATAATGCTGAGTGAAAATACCAAGACACAAAAAAGTACCTACTCTATGATCCCATTTCTTTTTTGTTTTTGGAGACAGAGTCTCAAGCTGTCACCCTAGAGTACCATAATGTCACAGCTCACAGCAACCTCAAACTCATGGGCTTAAATGATTCTCTTGCCTCAGCCTCCCAAGGAGCTGGGAATATGATCCCATTTCTATGAAATTCTATAATAGAAAAAACAAATCTAATCAATAATGACAGAAAATAGATTAATGCTCATCAGCTTTGAGAGGGGTGGGAATTAATTGCAAAGGGTCTGAGAATTTTGGGGGATGACAGAAATGTTCTATATCTTGGTTATGGTGGTAATCATAAAGGGATACATATTTGTCAAAACTCATTGAACTGCCGGGCTCAGTGGCTCACTCCTGTAATCCTAGCCCTCTGGGAGGCCAAGGCAGGTAGACTGCTTGAGCTCACAGGTTTGAGACCAGCCTGAGCAAAAATGAGACCCCATCTCTACTAAAAATAGAAAATCTGAGGCAAGAGGATCGCTTGAGCCCAAGAGTTTGAGGTTGATACCATGGTACTCTATCCAGGGTGACAGCCTGAGACCCTGTCTCAAAAAAAAAAAAAAAAAAAAAAAAAACAGCTCATCAAACTGTACACTTAAAATTGATATATTTCATTTATAAATTCTAAGTAGAAGAAAGCTATCTGAAATAAAAATTCATTTCAAATGATATGAAATCTAAATTTAAAATGACTAGACATCTAATGAAGTATCTGACATTTCTTTCCAGCAATAAATAACCAATTACCACTTGGGTAAAGTATGATAATGAAATAATAATTAAAAATAACTCTTTAAAAAAAACTCTTTTGAATCCATTTCTTACAGAATTTGAGAGAATATTCATATTACTTGTTTTTTTAGAAAGTGACATTTACACACACATATCTGTGCTTTTCAAAATTCTATGAGAGAAGATGCTTCAATTATCTCTAATATTATCATCTGAACATTTAACCTTCTCCCAACTTATCTGCTCTATGAGAGCACTGTGGGGACATCCAGGCAGATGAAATATTATTAGTACCATCACGGAAGGAGTGAGCTTACAAGCACATGCCAGGCCTGGGAAGCTATATGAGTATAGCACAGCTGGGGAGATGATGCCCAAGTGAAAAACAATTTATTAACCTCTGGAATCTTTCAAGCTAGATAATCCATGGCCAAATCTGCACTGTTTGAAAGATCATTCGATGGCACTCAGGATTAACTGAGGAGTAGGATGGGAAGTTTGGAAGATAGAAGAGTACAGATAATCTCGATTAGGGCAATGACAGTGAAACTGAACTGAATGAAATATTTTAACAGTATTTATAAGGCAATGTTGATGGGATTTGGTCACTGATTAGATATGGCCTTGGCATGAAGGAGGGAAGATTTTAGAATATCTTTCGACTTGTATGTTCCATCTGAATTACTGTATCATCAACCAAAATAAAGAATACTAGAGGTGGGCGTGGTGGCTTATGCCAGTAATACTAGCACTCAGGGAGACCAAGGCAGGTAGACCACTTAAGGTCAGGAGTTTGAGACCAGCCTGAGGAAGAGCCAGATCCTGTCTCTATTAAAAATAGAAAAACTAGCTGATTGTCATGGCAGGTGCCTGTAGTCCCAGCTACTTGATAGGCTGAGGCATGAGGAACTCTTGAGCTCAAAAGTTTGAGGGTGCTGTGAGCTGTGATGCCATGCCACTCTACTCAAGGTGACAGAGTCTGTCTCCCAAAAAAAGGAGGAAAAATAAAAAGAATACCGAGAAAAAGTAGGTTTGAGGACAGAGATGATGACTTCCTTGTATGCACATAATGAGTTTGAGGCACCTAAGTACATCAAGAGAAAGCATCCAGCAAGCCAAGTAAATATGCAGATGTGGAGTCAAGAGTGGTCTGTGCTAGAGTCAGAGATGAGATAATAAATTAAATAGATAATAAATTATACTTTCAACCTATACAAAATGAGAGAAGAGCTAAAAATGGAATCCCAGAGAGTCCCCATTTTCAGGAGTAGGCAGAAGAGTATAAAAAAGTGACAGAAAGTTGCATTTAAGGTCACAGAAGATCAGATCAAGGAGAGTTCTGTGTCAGTTGATGTCAGCAATCACCAAAAGCTGAAAAGTTATCAAGCAACATAAGAGAAATATATTTATCAATTAGGACAGCAGTTTTTAACCTGTGGGTCATGACCCACAGGAACTGTATTAAAGGGCCAGGGCAGTAGGAAGGTTGAGAGCCACTGAATTAGGAAGTCATTGGTGTCTTTCCCAAGAGAACACTGAAGACACAGAACACAGTGCTCTGAGGAGTAAGAAGTGAAGCAGCAGAGAAAACCAGTGTTCACTATTATTTCAATGAGTTTGGCTATAAAAGGAAGGTAAGCATTCGATTAATAACAATGGAGAAACAATTTTAAGGAAGAATTTTGCTTTTATGGTGTGTCAAAACCATATCTGCTGACATAGCAAGATCAAGGGAGTAGGGATGGTGAAAAAGTAAAAGTGTCAAAAGGAATGTTGTAGGACCATAGGGGAAGTATGGTGGAACTAGTTTTGGACAAGAAAAGGGGGGCCTTTTTTTACTGCCTTGAGAAGGAAAGACTTGTATGTATATCAAGTGGTTGGGTAGGTAGGTGAGTTAAAGAGTAGCTAAACTTACTGAAGTACCAATTAAAAAGGTGAGATCCTCTGTTGAGAGGGCAGGAAGCTGATTATGTGAGTTTAAAGAGAGCAGGGAAACTTGGAAAAGGTATTAGATGAGAATGGAAAAGCTTTAGTATCTCAGTAGTATAATTAGGACCTCTTTTTAAAATTAATTTCAGTCTATGTATGTGGAAATATGTGATAATGACTGTCACATAAAGAAATTCTGAATACATATTGCTTTATATAAAACAATATTTCTTGGCTTCCACATGGGAGGATGACACTTCTAGTTGTCTCTTGAAGAAGACATGATCTTTGATTTCTGCTAATAACAGTGGTTATAGCCTTTTAATGTCCAACACATTTCTGCAATCATTACAGGGATTGAGAATGGAAGCTGCAGTCTTGAAACAGTTTTCCTTCAACATTACACTAACTGACCTAATCTAAGAGTGAAACTCCAAAAATCTTAGCATATTGGCATTAGCTACACTACGTTTACATATGACAGCTTTCTATTTTAAACTACGATTTATGATCTATCTTTACAATTTTAGATTGTAAGCTACACCTTTCATGTCAAATTTTCCAAAGGCTTGCATAACAAGCATCTGAAAAAAAAATCTCATAAATGCTCCCTAGCAGAGAAACTGCACATGCAACTACCTGTTTATATATGCAGTAACTTGAATTATACATGAAAATTCCACATGGATGCCCAGAATCAGCACTGTGTTAATTCAAGAAGTATATTAATTTTTTTGGATGTATTTAGTACCAGATCATAAGAAAAATCTGTTCTTTAAACTGAGTTTTCTTTAAAAAAAAATCTGCTAGTTGGAATCTTCTATTTCAAGGAATCTACTCTTCCCAGGAAAAATAATTTGTAATAAATATTAAGCTCATAATACATTAAAAATGAGAAACAAAACTTTTAAAAATCCTTGGAAATTCCATATTTAGATCTTTTAAAGAGCCTATAAGACTATACAATTTCTCTATCCTATAAAACTTAAAAGTCATATTGAAGACAAAATTTAAATGATAAATGTCAGTTGAAAAGTTATCACCTTTTCATTTCAATGCTTACTTCTATAGGATAATTCTCTTCCAAGAGACCTTCTTGGTAAAAAGAGGTGACAGCCAACTCATTGCCTAATTGATTTAGGAACAGTGCCCAGGGAGACAGTCCAATTAAGTTTACAAGCTGGCAATTAGCAGGAAGCCCTCTAAATCCCTACAATGAGAGCCTGTTTACTTTAGTAAGAAGGCAAATGTGCTAGAGATAGGAAGAGAAAGCTGTGCTTTTTGCAAAGCTGTTTTGAGTAGGCCCACAAGGGAGGGCTGAAGAAAAGCTAGGTGTATGTGGGCAGACAGCCTTCTGTTTGACAGGTAACTGAGTAATTTACAGGGTGAAAAGGAGAGAGAGAGCAAGACCACGGAAGAAAGAGGGAGAGAGAATATGTGTGCATGTCTGTGTGTTTTAACAGACATGCAAAACATCAAACATCCACTTTAATTAGTGTTGTGTATGGAGACATACAACTGTTAAACATGTAGTTGGGCAAAGTATAACTGTATTATCTCATAATAAATAGATTCCAAACATTTTTTCTTGGACAATATTAACATTATGAATAGATTTAACTGCATTTTATTATGTGGAAAGAACATAGACCTCACATTATATGCCTTATATCTTTCAGGTTATTCAAGTCATTTTCACTAGATTTATTTAATATGTTCAATTTCAGAGACAAGTATATCCATTTTTTTAAAAAAGTAAATTGAAAGCTATTTAACAAATACTACATCTTTAAAAATTTAACTTTGTACCACAGACCCAAATCCTGTAAGGGGTTTTAAGATGTATTTACATTTCTCTGTTCTCATGTAGACATAATATACATTAATTAAAATTTGTTTTTCTAGATCTAAGGTTCTGGAAAGAATGTTAAATTATAGAAAACTACTGAAAGTATATCATATATCTCAGGGCATAACTGATAATGTAAAACTACAAAAGGTAAATGAATCATCATAATAAAATTTCATTTTAAGGTCCCTTGGTTGAAATGGGCTACAGGAACATATGATTTTGCTATAGTGATAAATCCTTCTAAATACTTTTATCCAAAAGGAAAACAAAAATCAAAAGTTAGAGAATATCTTCAGCAATTTCTAACTAAACATCTGCTTTTTAAATTTTAAGACAATTGCTTCACAAAATTCCAATCTGGAAAGCAACAGACACCAATAATCTAATTTTATAGAAAAACTATTACATTCACACAACACAGAATTTTTCAATGGACATAAGAAGTACTTTTAAAATAGTCACCTTTTTTTAATTTTAGAGAATATCAAATGTGAAAATTAAGGCTTTTTAATCATCATGACTGACAATTAGTAGTACAATTTCCAAATTCTTAAATATCAAATATTCCTTTTACAGAAAATCATACACAAAACATTTTTAAGGAAACTATATGAAATGTTTTAAAAGGAAACATATTCACAGGAAAACAAATAGAAAAAAATCTATATTCCAAGAATACTTTTATTGCCATAATTATGACACCATCATAAGCACTTTAATTTACTTACTCATCAACCCCCATCAACTTACCAAGTTTAAACAAAAGTACACCCAAAGGTCCTTTGTCAAACCTTAGGAAGAGGAGATCACAGATGTCACCACTTTCAGGCTTCTGTGAAATAGCCTGAGGAGCTATCCACTGCATTTGAACAAGACTGCTGGGAACATCAAAGAATTTATTGAACTGCAAAGTCTCCCTGGGTAAGCGGTCTTCAGCCAAGAGCTGGATGTTAATAGGGGATAGAGCCATATCAAAAATTTGCAGCTCCCCTTGGTTGCTGCCAACTAGCAGAATGGCACCACTTGGGTGGCAGCTTATTAATGAAGGCAAAAGTTCAGCATGAGCTAAGACAGTCACTCTACGTTGAGTTTCATAAAGTATTACTGAAGAATCTTCACAGCCCAGAATTAGTTTGTCTTCAGTAACATTCCTGCAGCAGCTGATGACCTTCGATTTTAGTGGTATTCTGGTGACTGACACACACTGGATTTTGTTCCGAACACATTCATAGATGCAGCTGTCAGCCATGGGCTCTTTGTCTGCACTGATGGAGCGCTCCACTGTGAACACCTGATAAGGCTGTTTCATGCCAAAGCAAACATCCAAAGGGTCCCATTCTGTACGGACAGAACTTAGAACCTGTAAGAAATATATCAAGTACATTCAGATAGGTCTTGATTTTTCTTTAGCTGTCACAAATAGGCAAGCATATCAATTTAGAAACCTATTAAACATCATCAAGCAGGGGTAGCGCCTGTGGCTCAAAGGAGTAGGGTGCCGGCCCCATATATGGGAGGTGGCAGGTTCAAACCCGGCCCCTGCCCCAAAAAAAAAAAAAAATCATCAAGTAGTACTTTAAACATCAGCAACATATAAGTATATAATAGCACATACAGAAATCTAGCTCATGTGTATATAGCACATATATACACATATATAGCACAGCCGAAGGGATTAAGCTGTAAGATTTAAACTTTAATATTTTATTTTTGTTTTGGAAAGACCATAAATCACTTAAATGTACAAACTAATATGACCAGATTTTATTAAAATAACATGGTTACCAGAACATTTAAAAAGTTACATATTAGAAAGAATGGACAACTTGGACTTTGCCTAAAAAATACAAACAATGTAACCTAATTATATGTACCCATATGTTAATCTGAAATTTTTAAAAAAGAAAAAGAATGAAAAAAAGACTTTAAACATTCTCTTTCTGTACAAAATCCTTGCTGATTCTAAAATTGTTTGTAAATTACTAATCAGAAATATATCTCTAATTAGTAGGTCTAAACAAGAAAAAAAAAGTTTAGAACTCTGTTAACAGTCTTATAGAAACATTTTACTATTGGAAAGGATATGAAGGATTACTACGTAGACAAATGTCCAACAGAAATAATATCATGTACTGGTTTTTAAATAAAAATTAAAAAGCAAGACCTAGTAAATGTTGTTGAACCTTGAATAACAGGGGTTTGAACTGCATAGGGTTTGAACTTACAGTGAATTTTTTTCAAATAAACATGGATTGAAAATCTAGTATTCCCAGGATGCTAAACCTGTGTATACAGAGGGCTAGCTTTTTGCTGTTCTGTTCTACGGGGCTGAATATGTGTAGATTTTGGTACATCAGTGGATGGTGGGGCAGGAGTGTCCTGGAACCAATCTCCTTAATGTACTGTTGGATGACTGTAATATGATTTGACTGGGATATGGTTTTGTCAGTACTGGTGAAGTAAAATTTTAAAACTATCTTTGGTATAGAAAGGAAAGGCTACTACCTATAAGAAACAACAAAGCATAACAATGAAACATAACAATAGGCTATTCATTCCCTTTATTTGTGTGTAACTGATAAGAGGCCAAGAACCAGAAGAGTGGTATTAAAGAGGATATTTTCTTTTCTCTTCTTGTTTTTTTTTTTTTTTTTTTTTTGGAGACAGAGCCACAAGCTATCACCCTGGGTAGAGTGCCATGGCATCACAGCTCACAGCAACCTCCAGCTCCTGGGCTTAAGGGATTCTCTTGCCTCGGCCTCCCAAGTAGCTGGGACTATAGGCACCTGCCACAACGCCCGGCTATTTTTTGGTTGTACTCGTCATTGTTGTTTGGCGGGCCCAGGCTGGATTCGAACCTGCCAGCTCCAGTGTATGTGGCTGGTGCCTTAGCCACTTGAGCTACAGGTGCTGAGCCAAAGAGCATATTTTCTAACACTCTGTCAAAAAACCTCAAAGACCTAGAAACATTAAATAACACATATCTACAAATGTCATAAACTTTTATAGAACTATGCACACGCAAAAATGGTGCACGTAAAATCTGATGAAATCCAACTGAGTTAATAGTATCGTATCAGGATTATTTTCTTATATTTGACAATGTATTGCAGTAACATATTATCATTGGGAGAAACTGGAGGGAAATTACACAAAGAGCTTTCACTGTACTATGTTATCAATTTCTCATGAGTCAAACTATTTTAAAATTAAAAGGTAGGTTGTTTTTTTTTTTTTGACAGAGTCTCACTCTGTCACCTTGGGTACAGTGCCATACCATCATAGCTCACAACAACTTCAAACTCTTAGGCTCAAGCAATCCTCTTGTCTCAGCCTCCTGAGTAGCTGGGACTATAAGTATCTGCCACAATGCCTGGCTAGTTTTTAATAGAGATGGGGTATTGCTCTTGGTCAGGCTGGTCTTGAACTCCTGAGCTTAGGCAATCCACCCACCTCACCTCTCAAAGTGCTAAGATTATAGGCATGAGCCACTAGGCCTGGCCAAAAGTTGGGTTTTGTTGTTGTTGTTTTTAAAGAAAAGCACATACAGGTATGTTATAGAGTGTGGAATAGGGAAGGAAAAGTTAATGAGTCTTAAAAAATATATATCCATGCTATACATCAAGAACAAAATAATCTTGCTAAATTAAATGCTTTTGCTTTCACCCCCTGTTGAAAACCTTCAATGGCTACTCACAGATTGATGAGTTAAATTTTTATTCCTGTGCCTGGAATACAAAATTCTGTGGCACTTATATCCAACTCCCTCCCTCTTTCACACTCTTTTTTCTGCTCTCATTTTCTCTTTTCTCCAATAAATATTTGAGTATAAGCTACATGCCAGGCACTGGTCTGGGGTGCTGGAGATACAACAGTAAGTAAATCCTCTTCCTCAGGGTCATATAGGAGAGAAAAAGTGGTATCTTTTCCTTACCCACTATAAAATTCATAGCTGATATCCCTAAAGCAAAAGACAGATTAATAAGAGGAAAGTATAAAAAATTTATTTAAGCAAAGTCTTACATGACCAAAGGCTTCCAAAGACCCAGGGAAAAACTCTTTTATGTTTAGGTTTGATGAAGAATGGACAGTCCTGTAGAAGTATGACTGGACAAAATGCATATATGACCTAATGATACTATAGGGAACTCAGCAAGGCCTATTTGTTTAGATTTTTCTTTAAATCCCTATGTCTTCCTTCCTTTCCTCCAGGTATAGGGCAGGACACATGTCACATGAGGGTCTTATGACCTACTTTCAAAGATGGCATGTCAGAGAATTCTTTTCATACTTTACGGGAAAAAATCAGGGGAATATCAGAGAAAGAGAAAGAGAAGGTCAGAGAGCTCTTTCTGCCTCTTTGGTTTTATTAATTTCCTTCATCCTAAAACACTCAGTATGCCAAGATGCCATATTTGGGGGTGCATTTCCTGCACCCCATCAGACCATAATAGCAAAAGACAATAATTAATAAGTGAACATATATGGATATCTTATATACATACTTCCTAAACATTATGAAGTAAAATAAAACAAAGTAAGGGGGGGTGGAGAATGGCTGGAGTGGGGAGGAGGAAGTGTGATGCAGAGATCAGGACAGGTCTCTGTGATAATGGTGGTCTGAAAGAAGAATGAGCCATGCAGTCATGAGGAAGAAGACAGCGTCAGGCAGAGGAAATAGGCCCTGAGGTATAAACTCTTTGGGGCAGACAAAGGAGACCACTAAGGTAGAGAAGTGGAAACAAGAAAGAGAGTCATAGGGAATGGAAATTGGGATGTGTGGGAAATAATGTACAGTAACCTGTAGGTCAATAAGGACTCTTGACTTTTTCTCTAAATGAGATGAGAAGCTGTAAGTTTTGAACAAAGGAAGAACATAATTTGACTTGCAAAATCTAGTGTTATCTCCGGCATTCTCCCTCCAGCACTCAGAGTTAAACTGTCCCACGTTTTCCCTGTTCTATAACTTCACTCATGTCCTTTGCCTGAAATCCCCACTCTTCACCCACAGAGACTCACCTTTTCCTACCAACCATACTTACATAAATACTAGACTGAAAGTATCGCAGTTTCTTGGACACCTTCCAGCTGGATGGCATCTTCCCTTCCTTTAAACCAGCCTCTATATCCCCTTCCCAGTCCCAACTTGGCCAATGCCTCTCTTGTGACATTTGCCCTTTATTTGCTTCTTATAGCTTAGTTACATGTCTTCATTTTCATTGTAAACTTAAAAAAATTAACTATCTCAAATATTTTATACTGTCTTGTACCTGTGTAACAATTAGCCAAAAGCTGTATTGGTAGTAAGTATACAATAAATTTCTTAAACTAAGAATTTTTTTAAAAGCCCCTTGAACACTGGCTACAATATCACACTTCCAGAAAGCTAACAATTTTGTAAAGGAAGCCTTATGACAGAAACTGAGGAGTCAGGTAATGTTAGGTAGAGCCCATACTGACACAGGGGCAGCCAAAAAAAGGAGGGGTCCAGCCAGACATATTCTTGGCCCAGAACAGATTATGCTCAAGGTCCAGGGAGAAGGGTCTTAGGCTCCTTTGTTTCCCAAAGTTTGTGAGACCCTCCCTAATTGACTCAGTAGTTTCACCAAGATAAAGGAGTAAAAAGCAGAATACAACCACAGACTATATGCACTCTCTGTTCCCTGCTGCCAATCCCAGATTACTCTAAAAGGCCAGCCAAGGTCAAGAAGATCACTGCTGTCTTCCCAGCTGTCCACATGATGAATTTCAATAGCTGATGCTCATTTAAGGGAGGAAAATGTCTTGCATGCATAATTAAAGATACCATAAAAGTTTAAAGATTAAAAACTATGTGAGTGTGAGGCAAGAGAAGCCCAAGAGTTTGAGGTTGCTGTGGGCTGTGACACCATGGCACTCTACCTAGGGTGACATAGTGAAACTCTGTCTCAAAAAAAAAAACAAACACTACTTGAGTATGCATAAGTTGCAGTAAAGATCGCGATAATAATAGAATAAGCAAGAAAATAGGGTACTGTATCAATAACTTTTCATAAAGTCTCTTACTTAATCTTTTCAATATTCCAAAGTTAGGTATCTACATTCTGCAATCTATATTCTAGAGCAGTGGTTCTCAACCTTCCTAATGCCATGGTCCTTTAATATAGTTCCTGTGGGTCATGACCCACAGGTTGAGAACTGCTGTTCTTAGAGATAAGGAAAATGAGGGCCAGAGAGATAGTGTAAGTTGTTCTTGGTCCCAGAGTTAATAATTGATAGAGCTACAATTTCAATCCAAGTCTGTCTGACACTAAAAACAAAGGTCTTTCTCCACAGGACATGCTGTCTGGCAAGCACGAGTGATTAGTTAAGTTTACATAAATATAACTGCTCTTCCTCTATATGAGCAAAGAACGGGAAGGAGAACAACAGGGGACTGACTTAAAGTGTGGAGGAAGGATCTCCACAGAAGAAGGAAGAGTGAAGGAAAAAAAGAAAGAAAGAAGAGACAGAAAAAGGGGAAGGGATTGAAGAGACAAATTATGCAAATGACAATGGCACCTGTTAACTTTGGGGTGGGAAAGAAAGAAGTTTATGCTGAGCTATATTTGTCAAGTATTTGATAATATAGGCAACTTTGCTCTGTATGACTAAGGAAGTTTGGAAAGGGAAATTCTTAATAACCTGACTTCTTTTAAAGATTCATTCTTTAATTAACTGATTTATACTGAAAGCAGAATGCTTTGTAAATATAAATGGAAAAATATCCCTAAAATGAACTAAACAAAAACTAAACTATCTTCTCAAAACAAAAATTATACAAATACAAAATATCATTGCTACTTTTACATCTGTTTATACAGAAGATAAAAAGGAAAACTAAGTTTCTTCTATAATGTTGTATGTAGTCTTTCAAAAGTAGTATGTTAAGAACAGACAGGGTCAAGTTTATGACTCTTATAACGATATGATGCTAGCATTAACAGCTAAAATACCTAGACATTTAAAGTATTTATTATACTTGGGTTCAGAATTTAATTTCAAGTTGGACCTATGTCTGTATAACTGCTACAAAAAACATTACACAGTAAAAAAAAGCAAGTGACTCTTTGTTCTACCAATGCAGAATGCTGGGATATTAAGCAAGATCACCTTTTAGAATTGGAGTTTTCTCATCTGTAAAATAAGAATTTATTCATCTGTGGTGTAGGGTTGCTATAAGAATTAAAAATAATGTAACTATTGATAACATGCATGGAACAGAAAAACTCTCAATACACGGTGGCATTATTGTTGTTCCTGACATAAAATCCCTGGATTCTTTGGCAAAGATGATAGATAACAAAAAGAAAGAAAAACATTGACACTAAATAAAATCTATATTTGGTTATTTAGAATATGTGGCTGATATTTATATAGTGCAAACTATAAATGTGGAAGACAGTTTTAAACATAGCAAAGATGTGGCTTGGAAGTAATATTAAACTGATTTAATTGATTTATGATATTTAGCAGTGTACTTGGCACACGGTAGTGGCCTAATAAACACTATTCGTGGAATACATTCAAATAAGACATAATTTCATACTTAATTTCATGAGTACAAATTTATTTTAAATCATACTTATGTGACTTTTACTTTTCTTTACTTTTTCTTTTTTTGAGACAGAGTCTCACTTTGTCACCTGTGGTAGGGGGCAGTGGTATCATCACAGCAACCTCAAACTTTTGGGCTTAAGCCATCCTTCTCCTCAGCCTCCCGAGTAGCTAGAATTACAGGCACTCGCCACAGAGCCTAGCTATTTTTAGAAATGAGGTCTCACTCTTGCTCAGATTGGTCTCAAACTCCTGAGCTCAAGCAATTCATCTGCCTCGGCTTCCCAGAGTGCTAGGATTACAGGCATGAGGCACTGCACCTGGCCTACTTATGTGATTTTTAAAGATAATCAAGATCATTAGAATGAAAGAAACATATCTAAGTTTCTAGACATTCTGTTATAGTACAGGTATCATGTACTATAATAAAATACATAAGAAGCAAACCAGGCACAGTGGCACACATCTGTAATCCCAGCTACTGAGGAGGATGAGGCAGGAGGATTGCTTGAGGCCAGCAATTCAAGACCAGCCTAGGTGATTTAATGAAACTGTCTCAAAAAAATTAAATAAAAATAATAAAAAAGTAAGTACACAGATATGGTAAATCTGCGCAGGGAAATGTTTATAAAATAATTTGACAGACACAGCACAGGCCCTTAGTACAAATGGATCAAGAAGAATGAAATGGTACTTGGATATTACTTAAATGTGATATTAATACTTTTAATTCAAAAGAAAAATAGACTGAAATTTCAATTAGAATTCTGAAGTAAGACATTTGCATTTTAAAAATAAGGAGAAACAGATAATTATCAATAAAAATGGGCTCAGATAAAATGGTGGCAATGAGAAGTAGGGAAAAAAATCCAGTCATTCCACTCCAGGAAAATGCTAACGTGACAGACCAAGATAATGAACATGAAGAGCAAACACCTGCCTTTTCAGCAGCCTTTTAAAGTTATTAAAGTCTATCCTATCGACTGAAGAATTATACTCTGTATGAAAGAAAAAATATGTTAATATATTTTCTAGCTGAAAGACATTCTGTTAGCATATCCTTGCAAATAAGAAGTTGGAAACACCAAATAGAATTATATAGTTATTGCAAAATACCTAGAAAAAATGTAAGCTTTTAAAAGTCGAAACTTGCACATACTGAGACAGCTCTCATCTTATATTCATGCAGTTTGTGTTTCTCCCAAAATGAACTTAAAGTGAAGTCAGGAGATGATCAAGACCAAGATATGATGCTAAGATAAAAGAATGAAATATATGGTGTGTAGTGAAGGGAGAAATGCTAAATGACAATGCCCTGAAGAAAAGCAAAATAGAAAAAGAAGAATTCAAAAAGAGGATTGTGGTTGGTGACACTTACATAACCTATCAAGATTAATTTGAAGTCTACTTCCTCCTTCCATGAAGCATGCTCATTGTTATCTCCTGCACACTTCATGATCAAGAATTCCTTTCTCTCACTGAGTTCTTGGTCTTATTCCTGTCTTCGGTACTTCTCAGACTTCACGAATTCTAAAATCCATTAATCCTTTAAAGATTCTTAAAATATACGTCAGAGGCTTCAGGAACTGGTCATTACAGGGTAAAAAGTTCTAACAAAGGCATAGTGAACAGGCAAACAATGAGAAGGGGAAGAATTTCGTAGATAATGAAGGAATGAAAAAACAAAAACTTTTATTACAAGGTAAAAGTCTGCTGAAGTCTGAAAATATAAAGAAAAAGAGCTCTGCCTTAATTTGAAGGGAATGGGGAGGTACAAAAAGAAAAACAGAAATACAGGCTGTGCAATGTCAGAACTGGCCAACGAGAAAAAAACTGTCATATTAGAGATAGATGGCCATGACCCAGTGTTTTTTGTTTGTTTTTTAAAGAAAACTATATGGTAAAGAAACAAATAGGGAAAAACTGAAGCTAAAAAACAGCAGAAGAGATTATGAGTCCTAAAGGTCCTGGATTTTCCCAGTTTCAAGAATAAATAGAGCCAGGTGCGGTGGCTCTCACCTGTAATCCTAGCACTCTGGGAGGCTGAGGCAGGTGGATTGCTTGAGCTCAGAATTTGAGACCAGCCTGAGCAAGAGTGAGACCCTGTCTTTAAAAAAAAACACTGCCTTAGGCAGACACCTATAATCCCAGCTACTTGAGAGGCTAAGGCAGGAGGATCACTTGAGCCCAAGAGTTTGAGGTTCCTGTGAGCTATATGATGCCACAATGCTCTACCATGGGTGAAAAAGTGAGACTCTGACTCCAAACCAAAATAAATAAATAAATAAATAAATAAAATAAAAAAGAATAAATACGTTGGTAGTACCAATTCTAAAGGAAATTGTTTTAGCCACATTTAAATCAGTCAGTTTTAAGGTTGAGATCAGTTGAAAAATCCAACACTGAGATGATTAATTTTTACTCTTTTTTTTTTTTTTTGAGACAGAGCCTCAAGCTGTCCCCCTGGGTAGAATGCCGTGGCATTACAGCTCACAGCAACCTCCGATTCCTGGGCTCAAGTGAGTCTCCTGCCTCCGCCTCCCAAGTAGCTGGGACCACAGATGCCTGGCTGTTTTTTGGTTGCAGCCGTCATTGTTTGGCGGGTCCGGGATGGGGATTTGAACCTGCCACCTCAGGTGTACGTGGCT
>CAUYTI010052012.1:0-29417 GCA_963575145.1 Galago senegalensis | reverse complement strand
GGCGCCCGCCACAACGCCCGGCTATTTTTTGGTTGCAGCCATCATTGTTGTTTGGCGGGTCCGGGCTGGGGATTCGAACCCGCCACCTTAGGTGTACGTGGCTGGCGCCTTAGCTGGTTGAGCTATAGGCGCCGAGCCAGTGCTCCTGACCTTCAAACATCCCTCCCTGCCCTCCTTGGGGGCAAAGAATTTGTCTTTGACCCCAGCCCATTCTTGAAGAAAAGTAAGGGAAAGAGGGAAAGGCCTTAAGTTTCTAGCTATGGCCAACACAAAAGGAAGATATTTACCCTCTCTGGACCCCACTTAATTTTTTTTAACTACCTAATTTTTAAATTTTGAGTTACAGCTCATTTTCTAATCTTAGGTCATGGCAAAGGACACCAGCCTCCACCGAAGACTGATGCTCCTAGAAAGTGCAATAAGATGTCACAGGAAAGAACGTGGATTCCAGCATGAGACCGACTGGGGGCATCCTAGCTGGAACACTGACCAGTTGTGTGGTCTTGGCCATGTTTCTTAGCCTCTCTAAGCCTCAGTTTCCTTAACTAAGGAATGAAGGCATAATTTTCCCTACCTCACTGTGTGAGTGGGAGAAGTATAGTGCCTGATGCACAATTTCTGTTCTGTGAAGGTCATCCCTTCCCCAAACACACGCCTTAGAACACAGCACACCAGACTCCTCAGAAGGAACTTCCAAGTCTGAGGGAATCCAGGCCACTTTCAAGCAATCTCCAAAGTGTCGTGACCACCCATTCAGCTCCATCCAAGTAGTACCAGACCTGGCCTCATCTTCCCCGCCTTTATGAAAGGCCTGGAGGCAGGCAGTACTACTGGAAGCACTGAATGGATGTGTACAAATCCTAGTTGTTGTCCTCTCCAATGAGATATGGGCTCCCTAACCCTAGGCAAGGGTTGGTTGAATTGAAGCCAAGAGATTGAGGGACTTGCAGATCCAAGGCCTGGGTGCAGATAGAGAGGGAGGCTACACTGAGCACGCTGGCACAGGCTCCCATGGGACTGGCCAGAGGAATTCTGGGGGAGACAGTCAGCCTCACAACTCATAGGCCAAAATCTGGAGTCAGACAGCCTGGGCTCACATCCCCAACCTGCCATGTACTAGCTATAGAAGTGCTTTCCTTTTCTGTAAAATGGCATGATAATAGTACCCATCTAATAGGACTGTTTATAAGGGTGAAATGAAATTAACCTTGGCATCATTTTAACACAATGAACTAATAGCACGTGATGGACACTACACATGGATACGAGGCACAGACCAGCTGTCACCAAACACCAGCTGTTATAGTGACAATTACAGGGATGGTAAAGTTAGTTTTATTTTTTGAAGGTCCTACATTTCTTTGCTAGGTTAGAAGAATAATACATCCAAGTACTCCATTCATTCAATCATTTGACATCTACTAAGTGTTGGGCTCAGTGCTAAATGCCAAGCAAAACAGACATCTGGCCCTTGGAACTTATGGTTGAATAGAAATTCAGTTTAGCCTGTGTACTTCCTGGTAAACATGCCTCCTATGTTTCAGGCCAGGGCTAAGCGCTGGGATGGAGGAAGGGATGCCAAGGCCAGTCCGATGGGGGCTGGCAATGGACCACCAGGAGATGCCTCCCAGCACCACTGCACAGCTGGCTGGGGCCCCAGATGCCTCTTCAAACCCTGACAACTTAACTTCCTCCTCAGCTCCACCATATCCAGAATCATCGCACCACGTACCTTAGTACAAGTCTTCCCGTTTCAGACCCTTATTATCATGCTCCTGATATTCAGCGTTCACGGGCACTTCATCAAGGTGCTCTGCTGGTTTATTACAGCAATTCCAGCTGATATATTTCCCCTTATCTGGGAACTCCACCACAGTACCCGTTACTGTTTAAAAGGATCATTCTGAGGTATCATCTGACTTGTTCCTGATGATAATTAATTCTAAGAACTGATCAAGAAGTTAGGGAGGGCCAGGCTTTGGAGACCGATGGCCATGCAGGTTTATTACAACAGTGCCTTTTACAGATGGTAGGAGCCGGCTGGCTGTGGGATGTGCTTTTGATAAACATCTTGGTGGACGTGCAGATCATGGCTGTTGGGTTCTATTATTAGTTTCATCATTCCAGACAAGTTCCATTTTGTACCCATTGGATAACTGGTTCAGAAGACACCCTGCATTTTAACAGGTATCACCTAGAGACTACACCTCATATGACTAGAGACGCCATCTGCCTGGGGCACAGCACAAAGAGACCAGCAGGTCGTGCTCCAGACATGGGCTCGCAGCTCCTGAGTGTGAGCTTGGGGGAAGAACACAGTGTGCCAGCCCAGCTCTCTGATAGCCACCCCACTGAGGTACAGTCAGAGATACCCACACGCACAAAGGAGCCATGTCTTCTCACCTTGGAGGCCCAGGGAGGAGGGGACAGGTACAGGCCCCAGAAAAGGCAGAAACGCCCCCCTGAGAAGAGCACCAAGCCTCACAGATGAGCACACCAAGCTGGGGGAGCTCAGGAAACAATGTTTCCCAGCATCTTGCTTTGGATAAAATCCAGAGTCAGGTCACAAATTTGCATGTTTCTCAGCACCAGTGGCACCTTGTTATGGGTGAGGACTGTGCTGGGCTCTACTGAAGACAGAGTGGAGAAGAGGCAGGCACAGCCCCTCCCTCCCAGTCCAGTGGGGGACACATGCCACTACCAATATCTTCCCTATTCTTTAAATCTTTGGGGGCCCTTTGTTGCCTTCAGAATGATGCCCTAACTCTTACCAAGGCATATATGGCCCTTGGTGAAGTGGTCCTGCCTCCCTCCAAGCTTGCTATGGGGACACACTGCTTAGGGAGAGTTGGACCAGCTCTTTAACCCAGTCCAGGACTTGGCCAAGACTTCCCAGACAAAGGAAGGGGGCTCTGCACTGAGGCTTAAAGGGTGGGCTATGATTATCCATAGAAAGGGGAGGGCAGAGAGAGGAGCACATCCACAGGGCAGGAGGCGAGCTGGAGCATGTTCCAGATAACATAGCAAAGACGAGAAGGGGAGAGCTCCAGGGAGGGTCTGGGGAAGAAGGCAGGGCCACATCACCCAAGGCCACGCACAGCTCGCTAAGAGCATAGGCATCATTCTGAAGGCAACAAGGAGCCCCAATAGAGTTAAAGAATAAGAAAGACATGATTGTAATGGCATTTGAAGACAATCCTTCTGAGTAACCAACATGATATTCTAGAATGTCTCCTAGACTCAAGGAAAAAAGCCCCTGGGCTGCTTCCCACACTGCCACTTCCCAGCTGTGTATTGCTGGATGACTCTCTCCTCCTCACAGGCCTCGTTGTACTATCCATAAAGTGGAGCTAACAAGAACTGCGCCCTGCTGACCTCACCGGGGCGCTAGGAGACTCCCATCGTGCGAGTGGGAGCCCACAAGCGCAATGAGTTAAATAAATGCAACAGGTAATGACACTGAAACACTGAAACACTGAAATTTCAGTGAAACCCTCAAACACTGAAATTTTGCTTTATTTCATAGCTTTAACCTCCCTCAGAAAAAAAGACTATTTAAATATATTTAGATCTAATGAAAAGTTTGGATATACTTTTCCATGCTCTTTCTAGCCCTCACCACCTCCTCCTCCCAGTAAAGAAAAAAGTTTGGGTGGAGCCCTCAGACCCCCAAGATAAATAATCCGCCCAAGGTACCAAGAGTTGAGGGAAATAACCACATGTCACGAAGATGCAAGGTATGAGCCCAAGGCAACAGTGATCTCGTATATTACTTCTCCCAGCAGACAGTCATTTCCAGAACCACAAGTCCCTCTCTGCTCAGACAGTCTCTCATTTATCAGAGCACAAGTTTGTACCCTGAAGGCCCATTCTGCCTCAGGGCCTCCTCAACAAGTAGCTGGTACAGAACTGACACCGTCATCCAATTTCAGCCAGTGGAGGTATCTTACGCCAAAATAAACATCTGAAAAAAAAAATAAATAAACATCTGGCAGCCCTATCGAAGTTGGGACAGAGTGAAAAATTAGCTAGGCTTCTGCTCTATAGCTGACAAGCCTGAAAAAGGCAGCACACTGGAGATGGCTAAGTATGGGTAGATGTTTCTCAAAACAAAATATGCCACCTTGACATGAGTGAATTAAACAACTGCATAGCTGTCCCTTTGATTTAGGGAGGGACATAAGGAAGCACAAGCCCTCTGTCTGGAAAGTGTCATTGCTGGGTCAACCAGAAGGGACCATGTTGACTCACTCAGAGTCCCAGAGTCCCTGAGGCTCAGGGGAAAAGGGGAGGCAAGGCTGGGCACAGTGGCTCATACCTGCAATCCTAGCACTCTGGAAGGCCCAGATGGGAAGACCCCTTCAGCTTAGGAGTTTGAGACCAGCCTAAGCAAGAATGAGACATTGTCTCTACTAAAAGTAGAAAGGTTAGCCAGATGTGGCGGCATGTACCTGTAAGCCCCAGCTAGTCAGGAAGCTCAGGCAGGAGGATCACTTAAGCCCAGGAGTTTGAGGTTGCAGTGAGCTATGAGGACATTAGCCACTGCACTCTACCAGGGAAACAGAGCAAAACTGTCTCAAAAATAAGAAGTGCAGTGATCAGGACCAAAAGTGAATGGTGTGGACTCTGATTCCCAACCCCAAAGGAAGCCTGGGGACTTCAATGGAGCTCAGCCAGACCCTATGACCAAGGCCAGGAGCACACACTGACCCTTAAAGTCCTCGAGCCCAAGTGGTAGAAGTTACCTTTCAGAGATCACATCAGGATAAACGTGCAAGAAGGTTCTCCACCACTCTGTGAGGGAAGAGTTGTGCGGAGGACCTAAATTTCCTTCAACAGAAGACCAGGAAAATAGAGTCCGAGTGTACTCTGATCATCTGACTAGATCATAAAAAGCTGCCCCAAATTTGGTGTTAAATGAGAAAGAGATACCTTCAAAAACAGCATGCAATGTCTGATTCTATTTTTATAAAATCTTAATTGTAAATGTCTGGGGGGGCTGTATCATAAATGGTCATCATCTCATTGAATTCTCTGTGAGGTTGGTACACTCTTACCTCATTTTAGAAATGAGGACATTCGCCCAAAATTCTTTTCTCCTCAGTCAACTCAGCTGAATGAAGAACTATATTTTGCTTCTCATTAACTCAGTCTATCTTCAGATTTTTTTTCCAGGATTATACTAAATTCTAAATACAAACTGTTAGAAGAAAAATATAAAAATGCACAAACACTAATTCTCTTTTGCTGGAGACAAGCAAAAAAGGAAAATTATAAGCAAAAAACAAAGAACCATATACACACCTCAATCCATGATTTCACTCACTTCCCTTATGCCAAAACTGTTTCAATATTTCCCAGCTAACAATAATTATTAATGGGTGAGTGGACGGATGAATGGGATTTCTGTTCACATGCCTGGGTGGTTTCTAGCCAATCTCCTCCTGCCTTCTGGGGGATCTTCTTGGCCACACCTCCCTCTTCACAGCTCCCAGAATGAGCTCCATCCTGCCCAGGCACAAGTCACAGCCCTCTCCACCCATCACCTGCTACACGCCTGGCATCTCTGACACCACAGCCTTAGAGAAAGCCATACCACACCCAGATGTCACAGTCCGATTTGAAAATCTTCTGCCTCTCTTACCAACTTCAGTCCCAAATGCCTGATTAAACCTTTATCCCTCACAATCAAGAAAAAGGAAACTCTTCAAGCTGAACCCCTACTTGTTTCCACATGCCCTTCAATAACTAGTTTATTTATCACAAGGATTCACTAGATATGTGGGTGACAAGCAGCTACATTTACTGATTTCTGCACCCACTTTTTTTTAACAGAGATGACCTCCTTCAACCCTCCTGTTCCCAAATCCTGCCTCCAATTTGCTTGAAACCAAAATTTGAGCCTTTGTGGATCAAATAGGGTATCCTCCAACTGATGGTTCTAGGAAGGATCATCTATAAATAAAAACAAACCATGACTGGGAAAGGATTCCAAACTGAAAGAAAACACACACAAAAGGCTTTGTCCCACTCACAACAATATGAACAAATTTAATACAAAAGATCTAAAAATTAATCCTAAGGGATCAGGCAGATTTGACTTCCTTCCCATTCCTCCTCCATTGCACAGCAGTGTCTGCAATCACAGAGCCTTCCCCTCCCCACAAGCACACTGGCTAGCTGGGTGAGAGGGGTGAGCAGGCCAGTGTCTCTCAGGGCTGAAAGACAGTGACCAGACATGCCTGTCCTTTGTCACTAACCACCTTTTAAGCTTCCCCTTCTGCTGAGCCATCTGCAGGAAAATGTCAACCTGCTGCAGGGAGAAAATGTATTTGCTAATTTATGTGCTGGGTAAATTCAGGGCTTTGGTAGAAGAATAAAAATGCGACTGCTCACCGCCCTTCCCTTTGAGAGTTAAGACATCTTTATTAATGATTTTAAAGCCTGAAGAAACAGGAATGCTTGCTCTGTTTACATTTCCCTATATTAAATGGAAGACAGTCACTTGCTGGTGGCAAAACATTGAAAATACCCTTCTGGTCATGATTTATTGCTAGGGAAATTTCACTAAATTGGGATGTGACTAGGTATCCACCTATCAATTACATCACTGAGAAGAAAATAACAGATTTACATTTTCAGTAATTCCTCCAATAAGTGCTCTGTGGTCCTGGGAGATATTAAAAAGTATTTTCCAAGACTTCATATTTTAACCCCTAAGGCGCACAGTTTCAAATACTGCATATTCTGATGATAGATAAAGTCATATATGATCCCAAGTACATCCTGCCCCCCTTGCTAACTGGAGGATATTACATCCTGTCCCTCAGGGGCTGTATCTTTGCTATGAAACTTTATTTTTATTAAATATCACAGACCTCCTTGACTCTGAATTTGGCCTAAATGTGAAAATGAACATTCAGTTAGGACCAGAGAAGTATTCCAATCTGTGGACTAGCACAGTTATAAGTAAACCAGAAGAGAAGATACAAGGTGGTATTTCTATGTCCTAATTAAGGGATACAAGCCGCGGGAGAAGTTAAACTCCAAGTTGATAAGACAAAAAATTCAGGATAAATATATAAATAGAGATTTATGAATAATTCTGGGATTAGGGAAGAAGATGAGACAAATAGAGAAGGTCCCAAATGTTTTGAAATTCGTATCATAAAAGGCGAGTTTTTTTTATTATACACAGATACTTCTGAATTGAATCAGGCTGTGGATAATCCTCTGGACTGATGTTTTAAGTAGGATCTGTGAGAGAAAAGGAAAAACCCAAGCCATGTGTTTGTGTAGCTGTTGAAGGCTAGTGGCTAAGGGCAAACTACATACTCCACCCACCCAGGGTGGAAGGACACGCACCCACGTGAAGTGAGAAAGATTCCCCAGGATGAGGTCAAGATGACAGCCAGGTCTTACCCTCTTCCTCCATTGGAAAGGATAATGGAACTGGCTGGGTTCTGTAACAGGGTAAACAGGTAATTAGTACTTGATCCGAATGCGTCCTTCACCACAATGACCACTGACCCAGAAAACCACAAATAGGAAATCTCTACCTGGTCAACTGCCCAGATGAATAAAAATTAAAATGTAGGCCTTCATTTTCTTAACCCAGAGTTCGTAGACAAGCCCACTTGAGGCTTCTGGGGAATAAAAACAAAACAAAACAAAAAAACTTTTCCTGAACGATATCCACTTACTTCCCTGCTAATTCAACTGAATGAAAATAAATTAGCCGGCACTCTAAACTATTACCTTGACAACCCTGAGAAATCACATATTCCTAAATATCCCAAAGTCTCAGGTCATCTTGTTAGTTCTCAGAAATGTAAGCAGATAAAAATTACAAACCCACAGAACCAAGAATTGTGTTGAACCTCAGCATAAGAAACCTGAAAATAATACAAAGACACATCATACTCAAATTGCTCAAAACCAGTCATAAAGAGAAAAAGTCACAAAATCCTAAAGGCACCCAAAGGAAAAGTAGATGTGTTACACACAGAGGAACAAGAGAAAAGGAAAAGAACAAATTTCTTGATGGAAACAATGTAAAAAAGATAGACAACATCTTTAAAGTATTGAAAGGCAAAAATTTTAAAAAGGTCAACCTAAAACTCTACACCCAGCAAAAAAATGCCTTTCAAAACTCAAGTGACACTCAAAATCCTACAGAACCCATCACCAGCATTATCTGTACTACAAAAAAAAAACAAAACAAGTTTAATCCCTCAGGTAAAAGGAATATTGTGCCACATGGAATCCTGGATCCACACAAAAATGTGAGGAACTCGCTCAGAATCAGTATTAGTTATAGGATAACCACTTTCCTTATACTAATTGACTTGTTGAAATATACTTCTCACTTTCTTTGATACCACCCTGAGCTAAGCAGAAGAGTAAAAGTAACAGCTTTATATAATCCTACTCAAAGATAATAGTTACAACTCAAGAAAATTTATCACTCTCCCTAAAGATTGATAAAATGTGGAGAAATAAAACATAGAGGAAGTAACCTGTAACTCACTGATTAAAAAATCACAAAGCCATCAAGTATAGTAAGAACTGCCAAACATCTTTCCAAAGTGGCTGTACCATTTTACCTTCTCAGCAACAAACAGAGTTCCAGGTGTTCCACGTCCCCACCAACACAGGGTACTGCCAGGCCTTTAAATGCTAGCCATTCTCTTGGAGGTGACGTGGTATCTCATCACGGTTTTGTCTCTCTCTAATGACTGATGATATTGAACATCTATTTATGTGCTCCTCAGCCACCTACAGATCTCCTTTTGTGAGGTTTTTATTCAAATGTCTTGCCTATCTCCTTATTAGAGTGGGTTATCATTATGAAGTCAAGGTATTTCTTTATAGATTCTGGATGTAAGTTCTTTGTCATACATATGCATATTTGGGTACACATGCAGCCTGACAATTAAGTTTGTGAACACATCCTAGGTAAAGTGCTACATACCTCACTGCTGAATGCCACTATGGGTGCCTTCAAAATACTCCCCATGGGAAGCTATGCACTGATGCCAGCACCTACTCCACCCTTCAAGGAAATTTTGGAACTCTTTTTCTAGAATGGTCATTAGAGCCATCATCGTATTACCTCTGATGTCCTGAATGTCATTAAAATGTCTTCCTTTCAATATTTCCTTTATTTCGGGGTAAAGAAAAAAGTCTTTAGGGGCCAGATCAGGTGCCTTAGGATCTGTTATAATACAGTTATTTGTTTACTGGCTAAAAACTCCCTCACAGACAGTGCCACATGAGCTGGTGCGTTGTCATGATGCAACAGCCACATCTTTCTCATGCCGAGACTTTCTGCTTCTCACAGTCAGCTGATGACTATGACATGCAATTTGACAAATCTCTGCAATGTTTTTGTCAGCTCTGCTCGCTACTGGCCACCCTGACTCTTCATCAGTGATGCTTTTTCTCCCTCAGATAAACGTTTAATCCATTTGCGCCCTGTTGGGTTTTTTTCATGGCATTATCCCCATAAATTTGGACTAACATGTCCTTGATTTCACTTCTACTCTCACCAAGTTTAACAAAATAACTTAATATTATTCATTGCTCTAATTCAGGTGTGTCCAACCTGAGGCCTCTAGGCGACATGCTGATTTTGTGAGGATTTTTTCTTGCTTATCTATGGTGTCAGATATCACATAGAGTATGCACAGACCTTTTATTTTTGCTAATCAGCTTTCCTTAGTGTTTGTATGTAACGCGTGGCCCAAGACAACTCTTATTCTTCTAATGTGTGGCAGAGGAAAAAAAAATTAGACACCAAGCTCCAACACTCTCGCAATGGCACACAAAAATATATAACAACAATAACAAACAGTACTCAGCAAGATACTGCCACACATTGACATGAACACAGCTGGGAAATACTGACATACCAAGGTTACCAAACCTTACCAAGTTATAAGCGCAAGGTGGCCAGTTCACAAACTTAATTGTCAGGCTGCGTATATATGCTTGTATGCATACACATGTGTATGAGTACATAAGTATATATGTAATAGTTTCTCTCAGGCCAAGTCTTGTCTTTTTATCCTCTTGAGATAGGGTCTCACTGTGTTGCCTGGACTGCAGTGCAGTGGTGTCACCATACCTCTGCAATCTCAAAAAACTGGGGACAAGGGAACTTCTTGCCTCAGCTGCCTAAGTAGCTAGGACTTAGTACACATCACCACATCCAGTTAATTTTTTTTTTTAATTTTTTGTAAGACAAGGTCTCACTATTGTCCAGGCTTATCTCAAACTCTGGGCCTCAAGCAATCCTCCGGCTTCAGCCTCCCAGCTAGGATTACAGGTAGGAGGCAGCATCTTTTCATTTTCTTAATGGGTCCTTTCAAAGAGCGTAAGTTCTTTATGCTGGTGAAGTCCGATTTGTGGGTTTTTTTTTTTCTTATGTGATTAATTCTTTTTGTGTCCTGTCTAAAAAAATCTTTGTTCAAAGATTTTCTTCTATTTTCTTCTAGAAGTTTCACAGTCTTACACTTTACTTTTATGCTCAATTATGTCATCAGTTTCAAGTTTATTTTTGTGAATGTTGTGAGATATGACTCAAGATTCACTTTTTCCCACATAAATATCTGGTGTTCCAACAACGTTTGTTGAAAGGTATATTCTTCACCCAGTGAATTACCTTGACATCTTTGTTTAAAAAAAAAAAATCAACTGACTATAGGCATGTGGGCCTATTATTGGACTCTATTTTATTCCACTGAACTATAAATATGACTCAATAATTTCACTCCTATTTATCCAAGAGAAGGTAAAAGCATTCACTGCCATGAACGAAGGCTCATAGCAAACAAAAGCTTAGTACATGAATGCTCATGGCAACCTGTTCATTAACAGTCTCATGCTGCAGACAACCCAAATGTCCATCAACAGGTGAATGGATGAACCAGTTTTATTATATCTATACAATCAGATAGCAGTTAGCAATAAAAAAGAATTACTGATATACACAAGACTATGGGCAGATCTTGAAAAGATTGTGCTTAAGAGTGAGAGGCCAAACCACAAAATATCGCATACTGTATAATTGCATTTATATACAAAATATATCTACAGTAACAGAAAGTAGAATAGAGGCCTCCTGGGACTGAGAAACTGACTGGAAAGGGCCATGAGGAAATTTTGGTAATGGAAATGTTCTAAATCTTCTTTTATTTTGTTTTGGTTTGGTTTTTTTGAGACAGAATCCTACTATCTTGCCCCTGGTAGAGTGCTGTGGCATCACAGTTCACAGCAACCTCAAACTCCTGGGCTCAAGTGATCCTCTTGCCTCAGCTTTCCAAGTAGCTGGGACTACAGACACCTACTACAACACCTGGCTATTTTTTAGAGATGGGGTCTTGTTCTTGCTCAGGCTGGTCTCAAACTCGTGAACGCAAACAATCCACCCCTGCCTGGTCTCAAACTTGTGAGCTCACACAATCTACCCACCTCCACCTCCCAGAGTGCTAGGATTATAGACATAAGCCACTGCACTCAGCCTAAAATGTTATAAATCTTTATTGTGGTAGTATTGACATGGATATATACACCTTTTAAATCTCAAACTGTACATTTCAAATGGGTGCATTTTATTATACATCATTCCACAATAAAATTTATTTTTAAAAAGTCAATCATCCCTGTTTATCAATATGGGCTTTCTATTCTAAAAGTTTACCAAGAGTTGTCTACATTCATACGTATGAAAACCACACTTATAAAGATGTCAGACTGTCCCTTATTTCTATTGACTATTTCTAAAATACTTTCACAAGGCTAATATTTTAAAACAACACTTAAGACTGGGCTTAGCACAATAAATGGCCTTACCTAGTGGAGATACATTTATTGCTAATGTACTTATTGATCTGCCCCAGTTGTTTATTTTCTGGATTCTCATAAAGTTATTGCTAGGAAGAAAGACGATGATGCTGGAGACATGGCTCAGTATTCCATCCACAGACACATCCTCCTACAAACGCCTTCCTGCTCACATGTGTGGCATCCATCTGTGCCACCATGCAAACATCCTCCACAACCTGCCTGCCCCGAGAGAATGACCTGGAATTCTGCTGCCAAATTCATCTCCAAAAAGGAAACACCACATGCGTTTTCTGAAGTAAATGGCATCTCTAATAACATTGATGAATTGCAAATACAACACAGCAAACAACTAAGGCTTGTCCAGACAGCCATGTTCGTACCCAGTTCCTGGGCAATGATCACACAACTACAACCTCTGATTTGGCAAACCCTATGTGGAAGCTTCTCAGGTTGGGACCCACTTACTCTATCAGTGTCCTACATCTTATCTTGCTAAGAAGCACAGCAAGCTGCAAAATAACATGGAGCATCTTTTCTGGAGCAACAATTTTACACAGAAATTTAGAAAGGAAAAAATGGTTTTATTGTAAAACAGTCATGCTATATTGTGGAATAGAAAGCCATATTCACACAATTTGTTAAGATTTTTAAGACACTTCAAAGACATCTACTTCCAACAGATGCTTCTGGTTAAACCCTCAAAACCTTCGAACCTCTTTGGAGTCTATGTTCTGCCACCTGTATTGTTAAGGGTATATTCTAGGAATAAAAAGAGGTTGCGAGAAGAACCAGAGTATCATCAAAACCACTAACCTGTTAATGATCAAAAACCTAGATGCTGGCATGTTCTTAGTCTCCCACCAACTCATTCTAGCCCAGTGCCAATCCAGAAGTTACCTGACCTGAGCTCAAACACTGGCATGACCATATCTCTACAGTACAACCTTGGGAGAATTGTCATAATTTTTGCATCCATAAAATAGAGATGGCAACAGTATCTAGCTTATAAAAACCGTGCTGGTCAGATGCACAGTAATAGTAATAGCAAATGACAGATAAATGTTAGGTGCCTATCATCTTTGCTGTCGCTTATTGTTTGTAATCTATATATACTGTCATATAACCTTTTAATATATCAATAGCAATCACTTTGGTAATAAGATAATTGACTGCTTACTCTCAAATGCAGAGGGAGTTCATGGGATTCTGGACATCCAATCTGAATACACAGCTTTTTAGAAACTC
This sequence comes from Galago senegalensis, assembly GCA_963575145.1. Classification (NCBI taxonomy): domain Eukaryota; kingdom Metazoa; phylum Chordata; class Mammalia; order Primates; family Galagidae; genus Galago; species Galago senegalensis. The sequence goes on along the minus strand of CAUYTI010052012.1, from coordinate 16,322 downwards.
TTACTAAGACACAATATACTCCCTGGATATCAACTGACAGCAAAAGAAGTAAAGGCTCATTTTCAACTAAATGAGGAAAGAAAGAAAAGCAGGAAAAGGAAAGGAAAGGAAAGGAATAAGGGTGCTCTCAGGCTGAGCTTCCAAAAGGTACCTGAAGCTCTGACGCTCAGTTTTGTAATAGAAAAGGACTTAAGAAACAACTCATTCCTTCTGAACAAATGTAAGACTGAGCTATAACTAAGAATGCCCCCTGATTCACTTGTGCATAACAAGACTATCTGTGATGAAGAGGCAGACAGCCACCACGGAGGCCCCCTCACGCTGCACTCAGCACAGATCAGAAGTTTGCCTTGTGAGTACAGGCTGCGGAGCCAAGACAATGGCATGTTTTCAAAAGATATTCCTAACAATGGCAGCCTGATGAGTTATTCTCCTTCATTTGTAGTATATTTCTACTGAAAGAATGTGCATCATCTCTCCCAGCAAAACTCTGGAAAATTCTTTATTACACGTGACCTGAGTATGCTCAAAGCTCATCAGCATAACGACAGTTCCACTCTGCTTCTTGCTTCTGCTTCCGACTTCCTGCTTCCAAAAGTCTGCTCCAGTTATTTCTGGGAGCCCTTGGAAGCAAAATACAGGTCATCAAATAGAATCCTTCCATTTCATAGCGATGTCTCCTGCCCGTACCACATCTTGGGATCACAGGTTCAGCCTCAAAGGGACTTCTGAGTACTCTGTGTGGCACAGAAGCAAGTGGCCCACCAAAGAGCCATGTACCCGCTCCACAGAGTAAAGGCGTTTCTGGGAGTAAAGGCGTTTCTGGGAAGCAGGTGCCAAGCCAACGACATCATTTTCCAGCTCCCGCTGCATCTAGGTGGGACCACATGACTAATCCTCACTAACGAAATGACTGAAAATAATGTGTCAATTCAGAATCAATGTTAAATGTTGCCTCACTTCCCACTTGCCCGAGGATACACGTTGGAAGTAGCAGCACCCCCTTCCCCGCCCCCCAAACCACCCCTAGAAGCAGAGCCTGCCCCTAGCTCCTTGAGAGGCTGGGGTTTATGTCTTACATCAGTCAGTATTATCTAAACTAAAAATACTGTGCTCACTACGGAAGTGGAGAGAAGCTTCTCTCTAATACTGCTTAATAGGTGGATGCTAGGGCCCCAGTTGTACTCACATACCTCACCAAGGTCCCCAGAAAAACACAGCTGAGTTCTTTAGTTTACTCTGGAAGATACAATTAAGCAGGGCCAGGGTTAGAAAGAAGCCAAGGACACAGGTGCAGGCCAAGCTCTTCCTCCCTTGTTTCCTCACAGTGGTACAATGAGAGCTTGAAGGTCAGAGAATCTCCCATGGAGTACGATGCCTACCAAGTCAAAGTGTCTCAAAACCACTCATGTCAGAACCCAGAAATAACTTACCCACCACCAAAGGCAATACTGTGGCTATTCAGCAAGTCCTAGGACATTAGCCAAGTCCAGCTCCTGTGCTCTCAGGTCCCACTGTGCCAGGAGTAATCTCCCCTGGCTTGTACCTGCATGGTGTGGCCCAGAAGTTTTCTACTTCATCCTCTTCAGGGTATCTGAGCTAGTCTCTGCAACCACTGTAGACATACTCATCTCTTTATAGCCTTGCTGGACTCAGCACACATGAAGAAAGGAGGAAGTGGGGAGCTCGGTGGAAGGGGTGAAGCTGACAGGGTAGATTGGGTCCTTTACACAACAAAGAGGCCTCAGGCTCTTAACCTCTTAAGACAGAACATTTTGAGATACAATTATAGGTAGGGGGAATGGAAGGGGAAGGAGCCTAGTTGGGAAGCCATTGTGGTCAACCCACCAGGAGAGCTGGCCGTGAGAGCCAGTCCCCAGCCAGTCCCACAAGGCAACTCCCTCAGCTCTTCCTGGAGTGACTAACAGTTTTCTGGGCTTTGTGGAATTTAAGTTCCTTTCACTCTTTGCAGTGTCCATCTTCGCTCTGCTTTTTTCCCTGAAGAACCTGGAGGCTTTATTCATTGACTGGAAATTGTGTGGTCTCCTTCAAACGAGCTTTAAAGAAGCATCAGATCATCCCAGTGTCCTTCTGCCAACCCTGCGGTTCCTCCTCTGGCTGTCCTCACTGGCTCCTAGCCCACTTACCCTCCAAGACAGATGACCAGAACTATGGGAGCTGTCCTCACACCTCCCTCTTCTTAGAGTCACACACAGATTCTCTCAGTTCTACCTCCTGAATCTCTCTCCATCTTTACTGCTATCGCCACAGCCCAAGCCAGGAGGAGTTCTCACACAGACTGGAGGACCCCCTCCAGCTCAGGTGTGCTAAACCTCCTCCAGTCTGCTTTCCACCCTGCCAAAAGGGTGATCTGCTACAGGCCTACGATTGGTCATGGCATCCTCTCCCTACCGTTCTTGGGATAAATATGGAACTCTCTCTCTTCTGGTGTTCGCAACACTGTGCAGGCCTGGTCCCTGCCTACCTTTCCAGCAGTCTTACTGCTTTTCTCCCCCTCACTCATCCTACTCCTTCATACTGGCCTCCCCTCAGTTCCTTAAATGCAGCAGGATTCTAACTTCATCAGGCTGTTCTGTCTCTGGGAATTCATTTGTAACCCTACCCCTTGAGGTTACGTACCCCCCGCCAAAAAAAAACTCCTATGTACCCTTCATCTCTGCTTAAGGCACAGCTTTCTCACTGAAGTGTTTCCAGCTCACCCCCTCTTCATTATATCAGGATTCTCATTACATAATCCTATTAAATTGTACCTTTCCTTTGTAGCACTCATAACTATAATTGAACACTTCTTTGGATAATTACGTATTTTGTGGATTTCTCTATTAGATATAAGCTCCATGAAGGCAGAAATCAGTTCAACTTGCTCAGCACTATATTCTAGGTACCCAGCACACCCCCAGACTCATAATGGTAGGCACTCAGTAAGTATGCTCTGGCTTACCAATTTCAGCCTGCCAACATAACAGATGGACAAACTGAGGCTCAGAGAGGGAAACAGCTTTCCCAAAGTCTTTCCATGTTTGACAGAGCTGTGGTTTAAATCCTGCACTCTTAATCCACAGTTCTATCTTTAGCCCATACTGACATGGAATTCACTCTAGCCTCAACAGATCCACCCATCCATAATCCAAAGGGGAAGATGAGACAATGAAGACCAAAGACCTATATTCAAATTCTGGGTGGACTGGCAACATAAGCCTCACAAAGTTGTGGCAGAAACTAAACAAGGTGATATGTGTACTGCAGTACAAATGAAATACAGTGAAATGCACACTGTGATTGGCACAGGGTCTGGCATGATGGTCACTCTAGAAATGCAGGACAGCTTGCAAAGTGGGTCTTCAATTCCTGTGTGTCCACCAGAATAGCAAGTACAGAGAAGAAGCAGCAAAAGCATTCCATAGTGAGCAGTTGCTGTTCCCCCAGGCAGCGAGCACACAGTGTTTGATAAGGATGATAAACACATGATACTAATCTTACCACAGTGAGATGTGTTCAACATTCCAGCGCACAGAGCCACGTGGCAGGCAATCCATCTTACAAAGATGGCATTGCTGGCTAACTGATTTCTGTCACCAGTGTATTTACTAGGGATTTAATCTTTGATTTTATTGTATCTATAGCATTATTATTGAATATACCAAAGGCTCTATTCACAAAGGGACCAAAAACTATCCATCATCCCAGCTTATACTCAGTCAATTCACAGATATTTTCACCCTGCCTCATCAAGGAGAGTGGGTGTCCTGGAAGCCTTCCCACCACTGGCATATTAAAATGATGCTTCAGCCAATTCTATAATCACCTATTTATTTTTTCCATGATGTTGCAGCCCTGTGCTAAACCCCAGAGATTCAGCAATGGTGAGGCATGACCTCTGTCCCAGGAAGCTTCCAGCTTACATTTTCAAATGTGAAACATTTGTATAGCTGTTTACAATCTATTACATGACTTTACTTAAACTTTTTATGTATCTTTCCTCATATTTTCAGTATTTTTGTATGTGCCTTTCTTAATCTGTGAAGAATTTGACATAAAATTTGTTTTCAAATAAAATGAGGCAGGGGAGCTTAAGCACCTCCATTTTGGCTTTGAAATTCTAAGTAGGGAGGAACAACTCGAGAATTCCTTTAGAAAGGTACACCATGGCAGACTTTTGAGTGGCTGCACAGACACCACTGCAAACCCTATTCCCTTGTTATCACTAGGACACCCACCTGGCAGCCTCCCTTTCACTAAGATGTCACCACACAGCCTATATTCCTACGGCCACTACATTGTCTATAGGAATCTGTTCAGGAGCTTCTATACAAGCTTTTGCTTTGATTCTAAGAAAAAGACAGTCCCACTAGATTGGCCTTTATTTCTCCCTGTCTTTACCACAGATGTGATGTCTGAAGCTATAACGGCCACCTTGTAACCAGAGCTGTTAGCCCTGATGTTGCTGAGCCAAAGAGACAATGACAGTGGCTAGATCCCTTCAGATTACTTATTAAATAAAACAAACAAACAAATCAGTGTTTAAACCAATTCAGGAGAGGTTTTCTATTACGTGCAGCCAAATAGTCAGGAACATATAGTTCAGGGGCCAATTAAGAACATGACCTGTGAACTAGACACATTTAGGTTGGTGTGCCAGCTGAGTCACTCACTAGCAGCATAAGTCTGGACAACTTATTTAATTCACGAGAGCTCAGTTTCCATCTTCTATGAAATTTAAATGCTATAACTGCATTCCATAGGTTTGCTATTAGGAAGATGCAAAATGGTCCATGCTATGGTTTGGATCTATCAATAGGTTGTGTCCATTGAAAGTCATGTTAAAACTTGATCATCAATGCAGTGATGCTGGGAGGTGGGGCCTAGTGGGAGATGTTTGGATCATAATGTCCTTAGCCTTGTGGGTAGCTTGGTGCCATTCTCAAGGTGGTAAGTTCTTACTCAGACAAGACTATATTAGTCCTCATGGAAATGAATTAGTTCCTACAAAAGCAGATCATTATAAAGCCATGATGCTCCTAGGGTTTTGTCTCTTAAGGTGTCCACTGCCCTTTGGCTTTCTCCACCATGTCATGATGCAGCATGAAAGCTCTTACCAGAAGCCAGGGCCATGTCATTCAGCTTCCCAGCCCGCAGACCCAGGAGCTAAGTAAATCTCTTTTCTTTACAAATTGCCCAGCCTCGGGTATAGTTATAGCAACATGTGAGGGACTAAGACCATGCGTGAAAAGAGTGCTTGTGTAATGTCTATCTAAATAACTAGTCCAATGAGAATTATGGCCAATAAGAACATGAAAATATAATTAGTAACCTACTCATTAGGGAAATACAAATCAAAAATAAAAAGAGATACACTTCACACCCATTAGGATAGTTATTACCAAAACAAACAAACAAAACACACAAAGAGAAAAGCAAAAAAAAATTAAGTATTGGTGATGATGTAGAGAAAATGTCCATAGGGTTTCTATCTTGTAAGATGACAAAAGTTCTAGAGATAAATGCTGGTGATGGTTACAACTACAACACGGATATATTTAATGTCACTGAGGCACACAGGTAAAAATAGTTAAAATGGTGATTTTTATGTAGTATTTTACCATATTTTTAAAAACAGATACTTTTTAAACTATAATAAAATTATAATTTGCAATACCAATGCTAATATCTCATGGAGTTCTTAAGCTGTCAGACAACACCGCTGTCTGGGCACCTGGGTTAAGTCCTACTGTGCTTGCCCCATGATGGATTTGTCCTAGATCAATAAATCTAAAAGGCATTTCATTCATGCAACGAACAGGCACACTGATTTGTCTCTCTAGGAGCCCAAAGATGAGTCAAAGTGTTTCCTGCCATTTTGGAAGGCAAAAAGACTGTCATAAACAACCACAGTGTAAGATGAGGTCAGATGTAACACCTGCCTTGAGGAGACTTAGAGAGAAGTACAGCATCTTCAGAGGGCAGGGCCACTGCTCCTGGCTTTGAGGGTGAGGAAAGTTCCAAGGAAGAAGTGGAAATGGAGCTGGACTTAAAGAATGAGAGCCTTTATTGATGAAACAGAAGGAGCTTTAACACTGATTGCAGGTAGAAAGAGCTACAATGTGAGCAGAGGCAGTGGAGCATCTTTTTGGTTGGAGGGGATTGTGCTTTAAGATGAGCAGAGGAGATGACAGCCAGACACTAGGTGAGGAAGTCATGTCTTTATTAAATAGAGATAGGCAGGAGATGAAGACATATGTTTTCGTCCATAGCAACTAAGACTCTTCTAAGCATACCCTCAAATTCTCAAAACTGTCAACTCATTCAGAGGTCAGCAGCATCTGGCCAGACTATAAATTACTGACATTGATTATCAGGGAAAGCAGGCCCCACTTAGCTTCTGAGATCACCTCCTACAAGTCACTATTGTGTAGATTATTTCCCAAGACAAAGAGGAGCCACCAAGCAAACAGGCAATCACCTCAAAAGGGTTATTGATGGACACCACAGGCCAGTCCTAACTTCTCAAAGAGCCCCAGAAGGGGTCTAACCAGACAGGGCAGGGCTCCTAAGGAGCCTGTCCTCCCAGCACGACTCCAGATGTGGGCATAGTGCTCTTTGAGAGCATTCACCCATGTTCTTATCTCTGTGGAAGCCAAGCACACTAGGCACAAGTAATTGAGGGGCAAAAAAGAAAAATGGACTAGAAGACACAATTCAGAAAAAAATGTATTCAATTGAGTCCAATTTTAAGAAATTATTTCAAAGTTCTAATCACTGTAAATGATGAAACAATTCATGACAGAAATTGCAATTACTAAAGAAATGATCTGTTCTGCAACAGCAATTTTAGTGACATTTATAACACACAAGAAATCATGAAGCTTAATTATTTGAATTTACTGGGGCTACAGATGCCGTGTTGAAATCTAATTAAATAGATCCACCAAAACTGGCCAGCTGAAGAAATGGCAAAGTTGCTGAACCATGCACTGGTTTTTAAAAGCAGTTCGTGAACAGCCTCCAAATAGGCAGTGAGTAATGATCTATCTTTCTTCCTCCGCTGTCATTTGGAAAGAGAAAGAGAGAGAGAAAGAGACATTTCTATATCGATCTTCAGTCCTTCATGATAGAATTTACTTCAACTCCTAAAACACATCCCCCATTCCAATGATCTTGGATAGATCTCCAGGATATGTGGAAACTCTTCACTATTTACCTCCTTAGGTCTTATATTCAAACTGTACCATATTTCAAGGAAGCAGGTACAAATCCTTGTGTGTTAAGAATAAAATGTTCCTTTCTCAATTTTTTAAGAATGTTAACTGTTAAATATTAGAAGCCTAAATAAGTTGTGCAATTCCTGAACTATCAATGAACTGTTTGCTCAAATACTAAGCATTCTGTGAAGACAAGATTCTGATTATGAAAATAATAAATTCTCAAAGAAGAAAATACAGAAAATGGGTACAGGTACAAAGAAGAAAATTAAAATTTCCAACAATCCCATTAACCATAATCATAAGTAATATTTTGATCTCTTTCAACTTTTTTTTCTAGGAATATGTGTTTTTATCACAATGTGAATATGTTGTATATATAATCTTATATTCTGTCCTATCATTAAACATTATATTGACTGCAATTAATTTAATGTAATGACTTTATATCTCTATTACTGGATTTATAGGTTGCTCTCAATTTTGAAACTTTCATCAATAAACTAACTTACATCCACATAGGCAAACCTACAGATACATGTCTAATTCCTTACAAGGAAATTGTTCAGAAAGAAAGTCCTAGGATGACATTCAATGACTCTTTACAGTTTCTAATAAGACCTGCCAGACTGCTTCATCTAAAAGTTATGCCAATCTACATTTCTACCGATGGTGTAATGTACAGTCAAAATTAAAAATTATTTTCTTCTTTCCAATAGCACTTTTAACTTTCAGTAAATGTCTTGTCAATTTTTTCTGTCCGCTGCTCTTTGTTTTACAAATTTTGGATATACTATATTGTCTCCTGCTGTTTCCACTTAGCATCACTTTCATTGCTTTAGGATATTAAGGGTTCTTTGGAAACATGATTCTCTTAATGAACACATAAACTACCATATAACATGTATTTCTTTAAGTTGAGAAGCACTGAAAGGTTTAAGACTTTTTCATGTTTATTAGCTATTTGTATTTCTTCTGCTAATTACCAGCTTACATCTTCGCCAATTTTCCCACTGGGGGTTTAGTGTTGTTCTTATATATTAACAAAATTAATCCTTTGTTCCATATGTTTTCCCAGCATCTTAATTTTTTTTATTAAAACATAGCTGTGTACATTAATGCATTTATGGGGTACAATGTGCTGGTTTTATATAAAATTTGAAATATTTTCATCAAACTGGTTAACATAGCCTTCATGTCATTTTCTTAGTTATTGTGTTAAGACATTCATATTCTACACCTAGTAAATTTCACATGTACCCTTGTAAGATGCACCATAGGTGTGGTCCCACCCTTCACCCTCCCTCCACCTATCCTCCCCCCTCCCCTGCCCTCCCTCTCCTCTTTTCCCTTCTTCTTTGGCTATAATTGGGTTATGGCTTTCATGAGAAAGCTATAAATTGGTTTCATAGTAAGAATGAGTACACTGGTGTCCTTTATTAAAAGCCAGATTAATCTTTAGAATCACTTTGATGACAACACACTCAATTTTGAAAGTAAAACAACTATTTTCACTTCGAAGTTTTATGTATTCTGACTTTAATATGAATCTTGCCTACCAGGCAATTTTCCATAATGGTAAGAAATCTATCTGCCCACATTCTGCCAAACACTCTGGAGCTTGCATATATTTTCTCTGAAATTATCTTATTTGCTTAAAAATTACCCAAAATATTCCACTTAAGACTGTATAGTCCCTGACTCATCCCTAAAATTTAAATCATGGATAAATCACATTGCAATTGGTTTATTTTGAAAATAACAAATCAAAACCAAACAACAACATCAATACATCTTTTGCACATGTATAAACATTATGAAAGTCTATATTCCTCCCCATTCTAGCATTGATGACTCCAAGACACAGTTTATTTCTAAGTATGGACTAAAAGTTCTTAAAAAGACCGTAGTTTGTGTTTTCTATGTCCCTGTTAAATCTTTACAGGTGGAAAGAGTTCATGTGGGAGAGGAATAGAAGACTATGGTCAACCCCTCACCCTTGGTTTAAGACTAAGTTGCTTTTCTTGTCTCTCTCCCAGTTTTTTAAAAACCCATATAGACATATATACACTGAGTAATATAGAGAAGGACAAAAAGATAACAGCCCCTGTGAAAAGTAGGGTGCTTTATTAGTGAACTTCCAGGCCTGAAGCAGAGAAAAAGATCTCGGATTTGTTTGTGTGTGAGCTTCAATTTCCTCAGTGGCTATATGTCCTGTTAAAGTTTTTGCTTTTAGAATTAATTTGCATTTTACATCTATAATAAACCATGTACAGTCACTGATCTTGAAGTGATCGTTTTTGACAAAGAAATTTACTGAGATAGACTACTATAATTTCAGGAAAGCATTGAGAACTGTAAACACTGAGGAAGCAGGAGGTTACTTGGGCTGAAAGAAGCATGTGCTGTAGAAATAGAAATAGCAGGTTGAAATTGAACATGGGAAAATTTAGTCTGAATGTCAGGAAAAGTTGTCAACTCAGAGATTTAATTAGGTAGTGGAATAGTTTCCCAGAAGAAATGGCAGAAATTTATTGCTGAAGCTATTTAAAATTGGCCTGGACAAGGCACTAGGGAATATACAGAAGGGGCAATCCTTCACAGATTTTCAAGGATTGATGTAGATAGCAATTGGCCTTTTGCATTTCTAATATTCATGACCATTATTCTAGCATTTCACTTCGCAATGCTAACTAAATGTATTATCTTTACCACAGTAACCCTGAGAATCAGAAACATTACATGATACCACAGGGTTATCTGCAGCTACTTTTTGAAAAAAGTGGTCTAACCTGAATATCCTCATATACTTCTTTAATCACACAGCTGTATTTTTCTTTATTTCTTATTTCCTTTTGTGATTAGGCAGAAATAATCCTTCCAGGAAACTTCAGATTAGCAACCCCTCTTTTTTTCTATTGTTTATTTCTATATGAAGGCCAAGAATACTCTATTTATTATTTTACTCTTCCCATTTTGGTCAAATAATCATTTCTTTTAACAACTCATCTACCTTTCATTTTTCATCTGAACAAAGGTCCAAAAATGGCTTTTATTCTCTTTGTTTCTCTTGAGAAGCACCCTTTATATGCCCATAATCATTACATTTAGGATTCTGGTTCAAGAACTTCTTTTCCCCATTCAGTCTCTGAATAAGAAAGGGAGGTAGTAGACTCTGAAACTATATGAAGTGCTATTGACAACTGTTTCAATAAGTCTTTACAGCCAAGTCAATAATTCTGGTTTGTACAAGGTATGTGAGTGTTTTTCTCCTGTAGAAGAAAATACGTATGCACGGTATTCCTTGGCCATATTCAGTAGGTGTAAAATGCATTTTATTCAGTTCCAAAATTTCTTTTCTTTTAGGAAAGGTGTTAGAAATCCACCTTGTACCCTACCTACCAAGCACACAACAAGCTAGACCTTACAGACATACAGTATCCTGACTACTTTTTAGCTCTCTATCTTGGACTTTTTCAGTCACACTGAAATGTAATGGAATATCTCCACACATGTGCTCCTTAGTTCTCCTCTTAGTAGCAACCAAACCAAACAAAACTTAATTTCTGCCAGGCAATATGTTGGATTACTTTTGTAGATTATCACATTGAATTATCATAACCCTGGGAGCTAAAAATTCTTATTAACCTAATTTTCAAAAAAGAAACTTGTCCAAGCAAACACAGCTAGTAATAAGTAAAATTAAGCCTGTAATCCAGATAGTCTCATACCAGTACTCACACTCTCAAAAACATTACACTAAAATGCTTACAGCCAGTTACTGAAGTACCTCTGAATGGGAAATAAGGATCCCTGTAGAATGATCTGCAATTTATAACTTTTGAGAACCTTAAGAACAAGTCTCAGTGAATTATGTTCAGAATGATAATGATGATATATACAGAGTATCAAAAGGCAAGATAAATTCTTCAAACAGTTGATATTAAAATTCAATAAATTATTTTCCCCCATAGATTTGGTTTCAAATATCTATAAGAAGCTTAGGTGTACTGCAAGTTGGAAAGCTCTTCATTCACCAGATGCTAGTACCCAATGGTTTATGATTTGGAAGTATGTAAGACTCTCCTCGAGCTTTTGAATACTAACCAAGATAACTGCTGGTCTTAGTCAAAATTTTCAAATACTTTCATAATGCTGAAAAATGTAATTAGGTCATCACCAAGCCATTTTTTAAACCAGAATAACCTCAATTCCCTTAAGCTATCATTATTATATATACCCTTGAACTCTTTGGGGACAATGGATAGATAATAAGTTAAGCATAAGTGTCTTGCCTGTGCAACAGTATAAGTGGAAATGAACAGAGCTCAGCAGAGTCTAATGAGGACTTTACAAAAAGAAAGAATCATCTTTGCAATTCAGCTCCTTATTTCCATTGTTTCAATTATTTATGATATTCTAATATAAACAACTTTTTTATTATTTCTAAGAATGCAATTTCATAGCTCAGATCATAATCAATTCCACAATTTAAATTCAAAATACTTGTTTTGTAATCTGTATTACTAATATATGAAGGTTACAGAATATCTAAACATAGGAATCTGAATATGCTTCATACTCAAATTTGATATTATTGTGCAGTGAATTTTCTAAGTTCTTTTAATCAGCAAAAAATGCTAGAAGTACTATCAGTCTAGGGGGAACAAATTAATTAGCAATAATGATAGTGGCTGAGCATACCTTGAAGCTGTTTTCTTTCCTGTCAATACAAAAGAAAATAATAGCATGAAGAGAACAGTAACTTTGAAGGTTTGAACATGTTTTTACCAGAAACAAAGATATAATACTAATTGGGTAGTTGGAGACAAGAAATAAGTAAAGAAAAGTCTTGTAAGAAACTTAGGAAATAATTTTATTTGGTCGTGTTGGTTGTTAGTCCAGGTAATTTTGAATAGTTGTCTCTAATCAACACTTTACTTTAAAGTGAAAAATCTGAAAATACTAGATGAAAATATGATAAAAGTAAATTTGTTGTGAATATTTATTTCCATTTACTATAGGATAAAAGAAATTTCAAAATATCACCTTTCCCAAGAAAAGAATGGATTAGAATTTGTGAAAACTAAACACCATCATTTTAAATATCACACTGACAAAAGCTAAGAGCAAAATTTCATGAGCTAAATTATTCTTTCAGGGGCTGAAATCCCAGTGGGACATAAAATTCAGCTGGATCTCCATGGTTGAATGAAGGGCTGAGAGTTTTCAACAGGCAAGAAGTGGCAAGAAAAAGTGGGAAAGGATGTCTGTGAATATAAGCAACCCAGCAAAGTTGATAACAGTGAAGTTGAAGAAGTGATATTGGAGAGAAATTCTGCAATATTGCAAAATTTTGACTTGGGATTGATTTCGTAAATAAATAAATAAATAAATAAAAGGTAGTGCGTTTCCTTGCAGAGGTAAATGATTAAGCTTTTTATAGGCTTTCTGATAAGTCACAATCTAAGGTTCAAAAGCGATTGACAGTAGTTAACTCAGTGACAAGGATTAGAAGAATACCAAAGGTGGGGATTTTAGTAGGTCTTAAGGAATTTTAATTCCATATGCATTTCGGTACTATTTTCTCTGTATCTTGTCTTAGGTGACTGTATCAGTCATCCTGGGACATAACACTATTGTAGATTTCCAATAGATCTGCTTATTCATCTTCTTCAGGGATTAAGAAAATAGATCATTCTTGATGACTCTTCTTAAAAGGGTTATTGTTGCAGTTATGTTCTTACTTGAACTTTTAATAGAACAAAATCCCCACACTTATCTTGGTGGATACAACTTTAGCCCTCTTCCAGAGATGAGACCAGAATAGTCAGCTAATTCTACTGAGTATGGTCCTTACCACATAATAGTCTATGTCTCAGAAAGTCTCAGGGATAGCAGAAAGGATTTTGACACACTGGCTTCACATCTATGAAGATGTTTTTCTATAGCCTATCTTATCCCTAGATAAGAACAAACATAACTCAAGGTGTGCTTTTATTTATTAGGATGAAGTGTGACATAATGAAAAAAATATGAGGACTGAAATCAAATAGTTCTTAGGCACTTAGGCCAATTGCTTTGTGTTTCTGGATTTCTGTTTCCTCATCTAAAAATGTGAATAAATATTACCTATTTCACAGAGTTATTAAGATTAGATAATGTTAAATAAGATTAAATGAGATAATGCTGGTTTGAATGTCTGTATTATAGTTGGACCTCAATAAAAGTTTGTTGAATTTAATCCAGACTCATGTTGCAAACAAAAGCCAACTCTCTTCAAGGAATTTTTGCTTTCCACACACAAAAAATATTCTTTACTGAATTGCACTGCATTTACAATTGATTCATACACGTCTGCACATCTTTTCTAAGAAAGTTCATAAAAAGTTATAACTCTTGGAGATACAATTTTAAGTAACAGCCTGATAGAAAGAGCAACATCAATTTCCATAGGTGTGTTTTGTAATGAATAGCCTATTCAGGTCTACAAGGAAAGTGAAAGATCAACAGGTGCCCTTTCATCAAACTAAATCAAGGACAGAAATGTTTTGTGGTGTTTAGCCAAATTTTGTCGAAATATAAATGTAAGAATTCACTTCTTTCTGTCCAATTTATGGGAGGAAGAAAATACAATTTTTTTATTTGTTAAACTGGAAAACAACTTTTTTGATGATTTTTTAAATAAATCCTTATCAAAGTCATCATTAATAACATTAAGATAAGAACAGAGAGGTCTGTCTCCATATGCTTAGAAAATATAGGTGCTTTTCTATTTAACATGTGGTTGTATCTTGATAAACACATTGTAAATTTAAAATACCATACATCAAAAATGCATTTAATACATCTAACCTACTTAACAATCTAGTATAGTTTAGTCTGCCTTAACTTCCTCAAAAACTTACATCACTTTGTAGTTTGGCACAACTGCCTAACACAAATTCTACTTTACAACACAGTGTTGAACATGTCATGTAATTTATTGAATACTGCACTGAAAAAGAAAAACAGACTGGCCATGCAGGTACTAGAAGTATGGTTTGTACTGAATGGATATTACTTTTGTACCATCATAAAGTCAAAATATGAAAAGTCAAAACATCATAAGTTAGGCACCATCTGTACCCAATAACACACTCTTAAGGCATCTTAATATAAAATTGTATACAAACTATAGTTGTATGTGTAAATGGGGAGAAAACCTAACAAGTTAACTTTTAAAACAAGTATGGTCCAAGAAATGTTCAGGACTACTGAATTGACTATTTACACATCTACACCACCCTTCCTCACCCTGGAATCTTCTCAGTTAATGAAGCAATGAAGCACAAGTATATGAGAACTATTTGTGATCATATAGTTATTGTAAGAATTACTTAAACCAAAGGTATAGGAACTTCTTATTTATTGTAAAGAATCTAACTTTAATTTGTGGTGAAAGATTGTCTACCTGCATCTTCTGAAGTTTTCAAATAGTATCGGTTCATTTGGTAAGTTACTTCCTTGTGGAATTCCTTTTGCTTTTATAGTAAAATATCCACCTAGGTCACCAACTAGGATAGACTGACTTCTCAGGGGTGCAGTAAAATTTTCATGGTACTTAGCCATTACAGAAGTTTTTGCAAAAATTTCTATCTCTATTCCTAAACATTGTAATATATACAAACATAAAAGAAATATATTCATGTTTTATGCGACCCTGGATGTGGCTCAAGAACAAATTAATCACGTGTTAAATTATTCCTCTTTCCATAGACATTTATTGAGTATCTACTATATGTTAGACGTAGTGATTACACATGGAGGTTTTTTGGGTTTTATTTCATATTAATATAAGGGAAAAAAAGGTTACATTATATTCTTTTTATTTCTAAGGTAAAGTTCAAGTTATAGTGGAATGCTTCACCCAGTGGTATATACCCTTACACTGTGCACAATACGTGAGATTTTCCTAATCATTTTTCTCTCCTCCCCTTTAACTTTCCCTCCTCTCCGCTCCCCCTCACTTGAATATATTTGTGTTTTTCTCTTCTGTGGGTGTGTAGTCTATATATATTAGTTTGAGTGCATATTATTCATATTAGTATTGAGTGCATTTGATACATGCTTTTCATTCTTGGGATACTTTACTAAGAAGGATGTATTTCAACTCCATCCAGGTGAATACAAAAGATATAAAATCTGAATCATTTTTTGTGAGGCTGATTACTACTCCATGGTATATATCTAACACAGTTTGTTAATTCATTCATGAGTTGACGGGCACTTGAGTTGCTTCCACATTTTACCAATCATAAGTTAAGATGTAACAAACATTCTAGTGCAAATGTCCTTGTGGTAAAATGAATTTTTTTCTTCTGAGTAGATACCAAGTAATGGAATTGTGGGATCAAATGGAAGATTAACTTTTTTTTTTCCTGAGACAGAGTCTCAAGCTGTCACCCTCGTTAGAGTGCTATGGCATCATATCTTACAGCAACCTCAAACTCTTGGGCTCATGCACTCCTCTTACATCATTTTTTTCTATTTTTTAGTAAGGATGGGGTCTCACTTTTGCTCAGGCTGGTCTCAAATTCAACTCATGAGCTCAGGCATTACACCCACCTCAGTCTCCCAGAGTGGTATGGTTACAGGCATGAGCCACCGCGCCCAGCCCGTAAGGTTAACTTTTAGTTCTTTGAGAATTCTCCAAACTTCTTTTTTTATTATTATTATTATTTTTTATTAAATGATAGCTATGTACATTAATGCAAACATGGGGTACAGTGTAGTGTCTTCACACACATTTTGACATACTTTCATCAAGCTGGTTCACATAAATTTCATGTTATTTGCATAGTCATTGTGTCAAAACCTTAACATCCTAGTTCTAGAAAGGTCACTTGTACCCTTGTTAGACAGAGATATAGGTGATCTTTCCGGTTACCCTCCCACCACCCAGCCACCCTTCCCCCCTTCCCTTCCCCTCCCCATATTTTTGGCCTAGAATTAAGTTGTTTCTTCCATATGCAAAGTATATATTAGTTTCATAGAAGGGCTGTGTACATTGGATACTTTTTCTTCCATTCCTGTGATACTTTGCTAAGAAGAACATTTTCC
>CAUYTI010052011.1:0-13199 GCA_963575145.1 Galago senegalensis | reverse complement strand
TTTGTTGGGATAAAAAGTTCTGTAGATGTCTCTTAGGTCCAAAAGTTGGATAGTTAAATTTAAATCTAAGATTTCTTTGCTCAACTTCTTTTTGGAGGATCTGTCCAACACTGCCAAAGGAGTGTTGAAATCTCTGACTATGTTGGAGCTGGGAGAGATCAAGTTGCTCATGCCAGTTAGAGTCTGTTTTATAAATTGAGGTGCATTCTGGTTGAGTGCATAGATATTGATAATTGAGATCTCATCATGTTGAGTATTGCCCTTAACAAATATAAAGTGGCCATCTTTATCTTTGTTTACTTTTGTTGGTTTAAAACCTATTGTATCTGCGAATAAAATTGCAACACCTGCTTTTTTCTACTTTCCATTAGCCTGGAATATAGATGACCATCCCTTCACCCTCAGTCTATATTTGTCTTTTAAGGTAAGGTGAGATTCCTGTATACAACAGATGTCTGGTCTGAGTTTCTGTATCCAATCAGTCCATCTGTGCCTCTTTAGAGGACAATTTAAGCCATTCACATTGATAGAAATTATTGATAAGCCTGGTAAAGCCTGATCAGTCCTGGTTCAGTACCCTGGAGTAGTTGGGGGGTGGGAGAATGGCAGCGGTAGTGTAGGATATGCAAGCGACCAGATCAGTCTTTGTTCGGCCCCACCAGACTAGCTGGGGGGAGTGGAGGACTCCTTCACTGTGGCCTGTTGGATGGGTGCGGCACTAGCAAGCCGCTCTATTCTCTCCCAGTTTGGGAGCTGGAGTGGGGAACTCCTCCACTTCCGTCTGTGGGACACACGTGGCTCTAACAAAGAGTTCTTGGCCTGCCCAGAGCACTAGACTCTTCCACCGCCTCCTGCAGGGCATACGTGGCTCTAGCAAGCAATTCTGGGCCCCCCCAGAGTGGGGGACTCATCTGCCACCACCAGTGGGGGTGCGCTAAGCTCTAGCAAGTACTTCTGTGGCTGCTCGGAGCAGGGGAACTCCACTCCGGCCACTCGCTGCCCGTGTGAGGCTTGTGGCTCTAGCAATCAGTTCTGGACCTGCCCAGAGCCCTGGGGCAGAGTGCTTCTCTGTCGCCTGTGGGGTGCACGGCTCTAGCAAGCAGTTCTGGGCCCTCCCAGAGTGGGGGACTCATCCGCTGCCACCCGCGGGGATGCGCTAAGCTCTAGCAAGTACTTCTGTGGCTGCCCGGAGCAGGGGAACTCCATTCCGGCTCTCCGCTGCCTGCAGGAGGCTTGCGACCCTAGCAACCAGTTCTGGACCTGCCCAGATCCCTGGAGTGGGGTTCTTCTCTGCCGCCCCTTGGGTGCGCCGCTCTAGCAAGCAGTTCTGGGTCCTCACAAAGTGAGGGACTCGTCTGCCAACACCCATGGGGGTGCGCTAGGCTCTAGCAAGTACTTCTGTGGCTGCCTGGCACAGGGGGCTTCTCTGTGGCCACCCGCCACCCGCAGGAGGGGGGCGGCTTTAGTAAGCAGTTCTGGGGCCTGCTTTGTACCTGTATTTTATGTTCTTAAATGATCTTCCTTGGATTTATAGCTTGCTGAACTTCTTTCTGGGCTCAGCTCCCCGGCTTTGGCTTCATAGATTCTGATTCCAACCAGTTTTTCTTCCTTTGCTCAGGAGCCTCTGACCAGGGTTGCTACCAGTCAGCCATCTTCCCAGAATCCCCCTGGAGTTGCTTTTCTATCAGCTTTTGGTTGACTGGTGTTTTCAGACATTGTCTTAAATGTAAAAGGTAGTAAAAACAAACATATACAAAACAAAACATTTCTCCCAGGCTAGGCGTATTGGCTATGTACGCCAATGTATGTGTGTGGTGTGATACTACTTTTAAGCCTTAGAGAAACAGTTGGAAACTCTGGATTAACCTTTAATTTTCTCCTTGACTTGCACCTATGCATATTAGGCAGAAGTGAAATATTAAGGTCTTCTCAGTTATTTACTGGATATGCATCTTGTACTTGGCATTAAGTCACTGTCTAAATTCCTAAGTATACATGCAAACTCTTGAATGCCCTTATTTCCAAAAGAAACTCTCCTCAGCCTTTTTTCCCAGGCTTTAGACAGTGTATGATATATATCAATCATAATCATTTGCTTCAGATGTTGGTTTTTCATTTCCTTTACAATATATTTAAATAATGCCCACCATTTTCCATCCTGACCGAGTCCTTAATTAAGTACTTTTTAAGATGTGTCATATACTATAGCACTTTCCCGTGTTTTATTTCATTTTTCAAAAATGCTGATAACATACTATTAGATTAATTTTATATAGCCACTTACCTTTTCAAAATCTTTTGTATTGCAGAATTAATATAAAAGATACTTGGGACTTGGAAGTGGCTCTTGCCTTATTTTGATAGTTTTTTCACCCATAGAGTGACCTTAGGAATATTCCTGTGCCCATCTTTTAACAGTGAAAAGGGAACTCTCTTTCTCTTTTTACCTCACCCATGCTGCCAGATACTTGTATTCTCTTCTGTTTTCATTTGTGAAAATGCCACATACAGGATATACTGATGGAGATATTAGTTTCATATGAATCTCATAACAAGTTACTACAGATTGGGTGGCTTAAGGCATTAGACTTTTATCTCTCACAGTACTGGAGGCCAGAAGTTTAAAATCAAGGTGTCAGCAAGTCTGCTTTTCCTCTGGAGATAGCCAATTATTTGACTGTTTCAGCCTCTTTTGATTCCATATAGTCACAGGCATGTGGCTACATCACTCCAGTCTCTGTTTCCATAGTCCTAGTGCCTCTTTCTCTCTCTGTCTAAACTTTCTCTGCCTTTTCTTTATAAGGATACTTGTTATTGGATTTAGGGCTCACCTGGATAATCCTGGATGATTGCTTCATCTTAAATTAATTTCTTAATTATATCTGTGATGATCCTTTTTCTATATAAGGTAACATTCAGAGGTTACAGGGATTAAGTCGCAGAATCCATATCAGAGTCACATACCCATAAAATAAGATTTAGGAGGAGAAGTAAGATAAAGGCACTCATTGGGTGGCTGTCAGGGAGGTGTGTCTGCAAAATTTTACAATACCCAGATTAAAAATCCTATGGGCAACTCCAGTGAACATTGTTTTGTTAAGTAACAATCTTTAGTTTTCATAGTACCTGAAAGCTGAAGAAAGAATGCATTAAAGGGAAAAATACTTGCATGTTATATGTATTGCCTCAATTTTTGAAAAGAAATTTATTTTAAACTGTGAATGATGAGTTTATATCTATCTACTTATTGATCGTCTAGTTCACAAAGTTCTCTCATAATTCATTTTCTGAATTTAAAAGCTTCCATGTATGCTGGGTCACACTTAGCTAATTTTCAGCATCTCTTAGATCTAGGTGAAAAACTGAATATATAAATGTTTCATAACTAATTTTTATGTAATAATAAAGCTCTAATTCATAACCTGCAACATCTAACCTGGAAGCCAAACCTTAACCTATGTAGCAAACTGTCCAGGAATTCAAACCACAACCTTTTAGCAGTCATCCTCAAACTGCAAAGACTTGATCAATACTTGATTAATAATTTCCAGATTCCCGAATTTTTGTCCCTATTTCCATTGTAGGAATAATTGGAGAAAGCCAAATATGCTCTCCTAACTGATCACATAGGATATGCTACTTATAGTTAGGTGCCTCTTGCTTCCCCGTGCACAAAGATTCCAATCAGAGCATATAGGAAGCCTTCATTTCATCCATTATAACTTTTTCCTACTCTTTTGCTTGACTTTGAGTTTCTGAAAAATGCAAATTATGGTCTCACTCCCTTGCTATAGCAAACTCTAAATTAATAGCTTTCGACTGTTCTCATTTTCTTGGCTTTTGTTTATTCCTACAGGAGACATTGGAAAGTTTGGAATGCATTCTTACTGAAACGAAGATTTAGGGCTCTGTGAGGTTGCCTTCTACCCCACCTTCACCCCACCATCATAGACTCTCACTTAGGCACTGCTATTCTACGAGTTCTGAATTGAGTCTGCCAGACGTGTCTGGCTGGATTTTGGAAGTAAGTGGTAGCAGTCTCTGGTTCTAAAACCAGATGATACTTTTTAAGGGGTCCATTCCTCATTTGCCTGGTGTTTTTGACCTTACGAGGAGCCAAGCTGTGGGACTTCTTTTTTTGTGGCCTTACACTACTGATTCTTTAGTTGCTACCAACTCTTCATTCAGATTTTTCTCCTGCTGTCTAAGAAAGGCCTCTTACCTTGCCTTTGTAATGGATTCAAATCCTGACATTATCATTTATTAACTATGTAGTATTGTGCGTATTACTACTTGTAAGTCATTTTTCTCATACAGAGAATGAGGAAGATAACAGACAATACCTATTTCATAGGACTGTGAGAATTAAATGAGGCAAATTCATGTAAAATAAATTTAGAACAGCTCCGGGCACACAGTAAGTTTTTATGAAGTGGCAGCTATAATTACTTTCAAGGGAGGCAATAGTTTTAAACTGTTACTAATTCTGTGATAGAAGTTGGTAGTGAGTACCATATTAGTTATAAACCAGACTGGATGTACATTCCATTAGGGAACAAGATGCCATGAAAGGCATCATAGGGGAGTTGTACTTGAAAGATCAAAAATTATTTGTCAAATAGATGACAGAAAGATGGAGGGCTGTGAAGGTGTGCAAAAAAAAAAAAAAAAAAGCCGGAAAATGCAAAGCTGATTCATTTGGGAAAACACAAATTGTTAAGTATGGTTAATGGGAGAGAAGGGGGGATGTATCTGAGATTTGGGAAAGAATGATCTTCAGATGCTTATTTTAAAGAACAAGTATAGCAGTTAGGTTTAAACCTATAAATTAACAGGTCTCAAAAATTACTTTGTTTGAATATCACTTGAAGCTACTCATTTAAAATTTATCTTTACTTGTTGCAGGTTTAGGGTTCTGGAGGAAAGTTAAAGGATCTGCATTTTTAAAATATGTATTCTAGATGAGTCTCGGGAATATGATTTCCTCACAGCACACTGGAGAAACTTTCTGTTTCAGGTTACATAGACTTGATTAAACTTATTTTTAATTTAGAAACACCCCTCTAATCACTTTGTTCTCAACCATAGCCTCCCATTACAAATGTTGAAGGTAGGATATAGACATTACAGTTTTAAAAATTCTTTAGGTGAACATTTGCACTAAACTCTTTATTGCAGCTCAATTTACAGTGGCCAAAATATGGAAACAACCTAAATGCCCACCAACCCAGGAATGGATTAACAAGCTGTGGTATACATATATCATGGAATATTATTCAGCCATTAAAAAAGATGGAGACTTTACATCTTTTGTATTAACCTGGATAGAGTTGGAAAACATTCTTCTTAGTAAGGCATCACAAAAAATGGACAAGCAAGAATCTAATGTACTCAATTCTAATGTGAAGGCAGTAGATGATCTAATACTTGGTGGGGGATAGGAGAATGAGGGAGTGGGGAGAGAAGAGGAGGGATGGGGTGGGGGTCATGGTGTATGGCACACCTCCTGTGGGCAGGACACAATTATAGCAGGGACTTATCCTAACAAATGCTATCAATGTAACCTATATACTTTGTACCTTCAGTGATTTCCAAACAATAAAAAGAATTTCTTAGGTGATTCTAATATTCAGCAAAGATTGAAAAGCACTAATCTGGGTGGTGCATGTGGCTCAAAGGAGTAGGGTGGTGGCTCCATACGCCAGAGGTAGTGGGTTCAAACCCAGCCCCGCCACCCCCTAAAAAAAAATGTAAAAAAAAAAGCACTAATCTAGCTGCAGTGGTAAGGGCCAAAATTAGAAAAGTGAAATTGGAAATAGACAGTTAATTATCAATGCAACATACAGGCAAAAATAATGAGGACATGAACAAAGACAACAGTAGCCAGAAATCTGGACAAATGGAGGGTAACTGAAATGTTAAGACTAGTTCATGGAGGGTTTGATGATTGACTCCATATAATAATGAGGGAGTAGGTGATGTAAGGATGACTCTCAGTTTTCTGAGTTGGGGTTTGTGTAGATAGACTTGCCATGCAACAAGATAGCAAATATGGAAGGAGAAAGAGATCTGGAAGAAGACTAACATTTATACTGGAGGTAGGAGTAAGGGAGAAGTGACCTAAAATTATTATTATTATTTAGTATTTATTTCCAGATTTCAGTGTACAAAAACAAAATCACCTGAGCTTGTGAAGTATACAAATTATTATTCCCTCTCACATTTTATTTTTAGGATTTGGAATGGGGCCCAGTGATCTTTTTTTTTTAAATTTTCTTTTATTAAGAATTAAATAGCCCAGTACAATATTTAAGCCTTTGTTAAATATAATGAGAAACATTTTTAAAAAGCTGAAAGCTAAATGAAAATAGCACTAAAAGTCTATTTAATGCATATGAAAGGACTTTTACTAGTAATTCTTAAAATTTTAATGTTGATAGACATTTAACACTTTATTACATAGCTATATAAATTATTCACAATGTGATTGAGATATTATTTTAATGTACAATTGAAATAGTAAAGGCTTGTGTGTTAAAGACATTATTTTAATGACATTTCTATTGTTATAATTAAGAAGAAGTGATACACATACACACACATATATATGGATTCAGGTCAGTAAATATTTGTTGCATTATAACTGCTCATTCATTTCATCTTCAGGAATTTCAGAATCTCTTTATTCTCCTTTGCCTTGTGAAAAATTTTAAAATCCTAACAAAATTAGTTAACTTTTAATACCAAAGTTGATAATTCACAATTATGAAACCATTAAACTCAAGTATCCAGGTAAATTTTCTTAATTATCTTGCCAGGTCTTTACACCTCTGCCAGCTAAGTTATATGAAATATTTCCCTAGAATAGCAGTTATTTCATATTATAATGTATGTTGAACCTACTGCATATGTATCTCCAAACAAGCAGTGAGATATATTTTTCTTTTATCATAATCTTTTCATCATAAAGAACAAATTATTTTGCCTTATGGAACATAATTAGGTTATTCTATGGATGGGTAAAGTTGACTCTCATGATCCATAAATATATTATTTTCCCATGTATATGAATTTAAAATACAAAAATAAAATAAGATAAAAATGGACATTTACTCTTACTCCACAATATTCTTGCCCATTGAATATCTGAGGTAGTAGAGCCTTGAGGGGAATAATCGTCATCCTCATTTCTTGATGTAATTTCAAACTGACAGAAGTATCTATTAATTTATAATTTATTTTGTGAATACCTAAAATTCTGATAAATTCTTCTTGTCTCTTCTTCACCTAGACAAAGATATAAAGAAATAGAAATATGTTATCTGGTATAAAGAAATAGAAATATGTTATTTGGTGCCAAGATTTTCATGTTTTTTTTTTCACTTTCTCTGTGCATTATATTAGGGAAGAGGAATAGTTTTTAATAATGTAAAGTCTGAGGAACAAAAGACAATTTTCTTATGAAATCACACACACAAATGTACAAACATTTTGTGTATATGTGTATATATATGGTATATGTGTCATATATAAATATATTTAATAGGTATCTTTTATGCAATATATGGATATATATGTTATTTTTTCTTCTCATGAATTTTATCTCTATATTTAGGTAGAGACTCTGAAATTCCTGGAGATAGTCTCTTATAGTCTTTTATTGTAACTTGGAATTTGTGGTATGTTTCCCTTGAATTTAAAAACCTGGTATTGTGCCCATTTCCATATATATATCATAGTAGGATTACAGTAGGGGCTGAAAATCCCTAAGGCATTATAAATATTTACCAGATTGATTTTATATTGCTCTTAAAGTGGTAAGAACATTCAGCTAACAGTTGATGCAGGCCTTTGCGCTCATCATTGCATTAATTTATGATGATATCTATGATAGTTCTGGGTAGGACATAATACAAAGTTTTTAAATTTGAAGCAAACATACCACAAAGTCCAACTCATAATCATTAACTACTCTAAATATGAACATTAAAATATACAGGATGAAAAACAAACAAATAAATAAATACACAGGAGAATTAAGATTCACTAACAGGGGAGGGGGTCAAGATGGCCGACAGCTACCAGCTTCTGACAGAAGTTCCTGTCCAGAGGAAAAGATAAAGTCCAGAAAACACCCAAAATAGTTGAAGACAAGGCGCCCAGTTGAGAGAGAAGAGTGATACCGGCAGGACATCTCTGCTGAGGCAAGCGGCAACTCCTAGAAAGCAATCTACAGGTACATAATACACCACAAAGGAAAAGTATCTGTCCCCTCCCCCAAGAAAGGTGTGCTTTTCCTTTGTTTCCTCTTCAACTGCTCCTCTGAGTCTCCTACAGGCAATCAACAAACTGAGGACCTATTCTCTCACTCCATGAGTGAGAGCTGCCAACAGGGGAGTCTACTAACCTGGAGGGACCCTGCTGAGACTTGGAACACCCTCACCCAGGCAGAAAACTGGAACTGACATTCGCACTG
Source organism: Galago senegalensis (assembly GCA_963575145.1). Lineage (NCBI taxonomy): Eukaryota > Metazoa > Chordata > Mammalia > Primates > Galagidae > Galago > Galago senegalensis. The sequence goes on along the minus strand of CAUYTI010052011.1, from coordinate 4,723 downwards.
CCATTTTGAGTTTCCAGTCCACCCTCCCCCCCTTGCCCACAGAGACAGCTAGAGGAGACCCAAGAGCAGCATCCACACACCGTTGTGGGACCATGCCACTTTCCCAGTCCCTCTCCAAGAAAACTTCTTGATCCATGCTTCCTACACACAGACTGATCCTGCCAGCCAGTGCATTCTGTGCCCAGCTGTCTCCCTGGCTGCTATCCCCACTTCCCAGGGCCTTGGTGGTGGGCGACCACCACTGACTCCTGCAAGGGTGGGCTGCATCACCCCACTGGCTGTGCCCCTGCTTACCGGGGCCTTAGCAGCCTGAAACCATGACTGACTCCTACCAGGGCAGGTGGGCAGGTTGCATCACCCCACCAGCCGTCCCCACTTTCCAGGACCTTGGCTGGGCGTACCCAAGAGACAACTAGAAGAAGCAACTGGCAGAACAGCTTTTGGGATGGTCTCCGTAAGGTGCAAATTCAGCCTGGGGTGGAATCAGCAGAAAAACTCTGGTAATCAGAATAACCAGAGTAGATCAACCCACCAAGGAAGGATGGGGCAGAAACAATTGAAGACCCATTCCATAAACAGATGTCTGAGATATCAGAAATTGAGTTCAGAATCTGGATAGTGAATAAGATCAACAGAATGGAGGAAAGGAGGGAACTAGAATTTCAAATTATTCAAAAGCTGCCCCAGGAATTCAGTGATTTCAAAGGTAAAATGATCAAAGATTATGATACACTGAAGCAAGAGATTGTAGCCCTTAAAGATCTGAAGAGCACAGTTGAAACTTTCATTCAGAGAATGGACCAGGCAGAACATATGATCTCTGACACTGAAGACAAAGACTTTGAACACGCCCAAACTTCCAAAGATCGTGACAAATGGAGAGCAAAAACAGTTCACTCACTCAGAGAACTCTTGGATAATTAGAAGACAACTAATATTCGCTTTATAGGAATACCTGAAGATGATGAAGTTGCTTCACAAAACACAGAGGCTCTCATTCATGAAATTATGAAAGAGAACTTTCCAGATATGCCAAGGGATACTGAAATTCAGATAGCAGACAACTTCAGAAACCCCAGCGTGACTCAACCTGAACAAGACATCCCCCAGGCATATCATAATCAACTTCACCAAAGTTAACATGAAAGAGAAAATTCTGAAAGCAGCTACACGCAAAAAAAACCTTAACTTACAAGGGGGAAGAACATTAGAATGACTGCAGATCTCTCTGCTAAAACCTTTCAGGCTAGAAGAGGGTGGTCATCAAACTTCAACCTCCTAAAACAAAACAACTTTCAACCCAGAATCTTGTATCCAGCTAAAGTTAGTTTCATTTATGATGCAGAAATTACTTTAATGACATTCACATGTTGAAGAAATTTGTCATAACTAAACCAGCCCTCCAGGATATCCTCAGACCTATCCTCCATAATGACCAGCATAATCCTCCAACACATAAATAACCTACCCAGAAAATTTTGATCAAATTCCAATCTCCGCAGTGACAAAAGGATCAATGATGTCCACTGGACCTTCAAAAAACTCGATACTCAAAAGTAATTAATGTGAATGGCTTAAATTGCCCTTGGAAGAGACACAGGCTGGCTGACTGGATACAAAAACTCAGGCCAGATATCTGTTGCATTCAGGAAACTCACCTTACTTTGAAAGACAAGCATAGACTCAGGGTGAAGGGATGGTCATATATATTCCAGGCCAATGGAAAGCAGAAAAAAGCAGGTGTTGCAATTTTATTCGCAGATACAATAGGCTTTAAACCAACAAAAGTGAACAAGGAAAAGGATGGTTACTTTATATTTGTTAAGGGTAATATTTAGAGGCAGAGCAAGATGGCAGAGGGAATGCATCCTTGAGTCAACTCTCCTGGTGGTTTCAGGTGAGAGTGGGGGGGGGCTGGATCTTTCCCACGTGAAGTTCTGGCAGGGACAAGTAGTACAGGGCATGTAGCAAGGAAGTGAATTACTGGATTGGAAGTGTAGCCCAGAACTATGGTGTCTGCCAGAAAAAACTCAGGTCAGCAACCGAAACGGCGCCAGCTGCAACCTGCGGCAGCTGTGACCAAAGGCACCAGGTTTGGGGCTGGTGCTCTGAGAGGCAGAAACCAATCTCTTCCCCACAAAAGACTTCTGTGCTAAATTCATGGGGAGTTTGTGTGTTTTGCGGAGAGTTTGGTGAGGCGTGAATTCCCAAGTGGAATTTGGCAGCCAGAAATAGGATTCATTTGGACCTGGTTTGGGGCATCAGGGATCCAGGCATTTGGACAGAAACTTGAGGGGAAGGGACTCCGTTTAGTAACCGATCCATCCTGTAATTTTGGAAGTCTGTGTGGAGCTGCACTGATGCGGGGACCCACAGGGGGAATCGATTCCCTTCCTACAAACACTGAAAAATCTTTTGTGTGTGCTACAGCAGCGGTGGTGGCCGCAACCACAGCGGGAACTAGAAGTAACCAGCCCCTTCCCCATCAGAAACATACTGAGTGTAGAGCGCATGAAAAATACCCATCTCTTTTCCCTCAGACCACAACAATTTTCTGTTTGACATGAAACTAGGAGTTGAGTGGAAAATCTGGCAAAGTGGAGGAGTTTGGAGGACAGATACGAGAGGGTGGCCAGCCAGGAACCAGATGTAATGTAAAACTCCAAAAATGACATCTCCATAACACCTCTCCCAGAAGCACGGAGAACTCAATCTGACCTGCAGCCAGCCATCCGGCATCTGAAGCTAATCCAAGACACCTAACACTTTGCTGGAACTGTTGTAGAAAGAATCTGTGCAGCCTGTCAGCAAAGATTCTCTTTCTTCTCTTTTCTTTTTTTTTTTTTTTTTGGTTTTAGTGCGAGGAACACTCACAGCGCCACCTGCTGTCTAGAAAGTATATTGCAGCATACTTATATTTCCTTTAAACTGTAAGCCCACCATATCTATAAAGGGGTTTGTTTGTATATATTCAAAAGAACAGTATTTTTATTAGTGGCGACCTCCTTTTCTTTTGTTTTAATTTCTTTTTTTATTTATGTTTTGTTGATTTTCTTTCTTCTCTGTTTGTTTGTTTTGCTATTTGTTTTCTCTATCATTTTATGACCAACATTTTTCTGGTTATCTTTTATTGCTACTACCCCCCCCTTTTTTTTGTCTGTTTGTTGGTTGGTTTGTCTTTTGTTTTGTTTTCTTTTTTGTCTTTTTGTTTACTTGTTTCTGAGTGTCTAAGCATCAGTGTGGTTGTTTGCCTGGTAGCATTTTAGTCTGTTTATTTGTCTGCTTTGTTTCAATGTGTTTTGTACTTTGCTAAATTTTTGGGTTGGCTATATTCCCTAACTCCAATTTTCACATTCAATAAGAATATGGAGAAATAGGGGACAAGAGCTGACTGGAGCTAGCTTTCAACATAAACTTCAGTTCAGGGGTAGAGACAACTACCAGAAGAACCCAACAAAGCTAAAGGTGGAGAGCCAAGCTGAGAGAAGAGATAGATAAATGCAAGTCTTCCCCACCTAGGGAAACCACGACTTCATGAAAACAAATTTCAGGTTTAGATCAAGCCCAAGCGGAATATTCTCCAGCTCCCATTGAGTGCCTGAGGCAGATAGGCTTCAACTATCTCTGCTGGCTGGCGACAAAGAGTGGTCACTGAGTGGGGAAGGCATTGACATTACTTAGACTCTGGCAGGCACAAAACCCTGATGAACTCATTGACTTTACCTGGACCCTGGTAGGCACAAAACCCTGACTCACTCGCCTATTGGACAGGACTGGGTCACAGAGTCTGGGTTAACAGAGTCTGACTTAACAGAAACTGGTAGTAGGGTTACCAGAGACTGAGGTTACCAGAGTTCAGAAGCTAAGTGCAAGTCAGGAGGGGAAAGAGACATCAGCCTCCTTACTCCAAATCATCTACTGAACAGGCCTTTCTGACTCTTCAGTGCATCAGAGCAAGCCACACTTGTACCACAAGTAGACTCCAATTATCTAGTTGCTAGAGACCTTGTGATCTTTCCAACCAGAGAGTGGGTACTGATCAGATCAATAGATTTGGATCTCTTGATTTGGGCAAATTAACTGGTGGTCAAGGGAGAATCTCTGATGTACTCTGGATTGTCTCAGGCCCAAATTGTCTTCAGGTGGAACATTCTCCAGCTGTCACTAAATGCCTGAGACAGTCAAGCCTCAGCTCCCTTTGCTGGCGGTGGTCAAAGAGCAGTAACTGAGTGGAGCTGGCACTGGCTTTACTTTGATTTTGGCAGACACAAAGCCCTACCACATTCGCTTATTGGGCAACTGGGTCACAGCACAGCTGGGTCTCCAGTGACTGGGTGTGACAAAGGTACAAGGTGGGGTAGGAGGCATCAACTTCCCTAGAATATTTTATGTTCTGGGTAGGTCACTCTGACCCCACAAAACACCGGAGCAAGTCATACCTGAGCTGCCAGAAGACTCCTGCTGTACAGTTGCCAGAGACCTCTTGAACTCCCCCACTTGAGACTTGTGTTGACTGGGACATTTGACTTAGATCATTTGAACTGGGCCAATCACCTGAGAACTATCTAAAGTGATACCCTGGGGGTGTGGCTGAGGGAAGGTGTGGTTTTCCTTTCCCAACTGTTGCCAGCGAGGGGAGAGGTGACTTAATCACTGATATTTCTCCACAACCGAGATCTTAAACCAGAGTAATTGATTTTCTAAGGTAGAACAGACAGCAGCC
>CAUYTI010052010.1:0-13708 GCA_963575145.1 Galago senegalensis | reverse complement strand
GAGGGAGGGAGGGAAGGAAGGGAGGGAGGGAGGGAGGGAAGGAAGGAAGGGAGGGAGGGAGGGAGGGAGGGAGGGAAGGAAGGAAGGGAGGGAGGGAGGGAGGGAGGGAAGGAGGGAAGGAAGGAAGGGAGGGAGGGAGGGAGGGAAGGAAGGGAGGGAGGGAGGGAGGGAAGGAAGGAAGGGAGGGAGGGAGGGAGGGAGGGAAGGAAGGAAAAAGTTAGAAGTTTCACTCACGGTCGGGGGTGAACACGTTCGGACCTATGGCGGGAGTGACTTCCTCATATGTCCTCTAATAACCAAGCAGAGCAGCTTCGGTTCTGCCAGAAATCACCACGCTATAAACTGATATCAGATTCCTCACTGTTGAGTCTGGAAAAGTGGAAACAGCATCCCTGGCCCCTGCCAAGGGCGGGAGGCCGGGACGGGAGCGGCCTGTGTTTGAAGAACTCTGTGCCTCTAGCCCAGCCGTTCCTCTTCCGCAGATCCTCACTGCCTGAGCAGAGAGGACGGGTGTGAAAACGTGGCCCGTTCTGACACCTCTGACAGCATCTCCGAGGCCTCCGCAGAGCCTGTTACATCTTCCAGCACGTAAGACTCCCTCAAAGTCAAGCGATCAGGAAATGCAGCGCCCCCCACAGCTTGCTCAGGAGAACAGACTGAGTCACCTGCTGACAGGAGTGCCTTGCACTAGCCACACATGTGTGCTGTGGGGCTCTCTGTGACCCAGAGCGCACATCCTGTGAGTCACAGGGTGTGAGACAGCAGGGCCCGCAGCAGGAGGAGGGCAAGACGGACCAGAGTCTGTGGCCGGAGGGAGGAGCAGGCAGCCCCTTTCCTGTGACTTGCTTAGGAAAGTTTCCAACGCACCGGCTGGTTACCAGGTGAGTTTCCCCAGACCTCGTGTAGCTTTGGGTCCTTTGATCAAAGAAATCTGGAGACAACAAGATGGACATTTAACTGCAAAGGGTTATTTCAATTTGTAGTAACTAGTTTATAGTTTGCAGTAACTAGTCTGGGCCTTGGAATAATCTATTAGTAACACATGGTAACACATTAGAAAAGGCATAGTTCACGGGGGAGAAAATAAAAAGGAGAGATTTGGCAAAAATTTAATTCACTTCATAAAGAAATAATCCACCTAGAATCATCTTCACCAGCAGGCCACGCAACAGGTTGAGACAAGCCTCAAGCTGGGAGTGCGGACACACAGACTGTGGCTGTGCCCCTGATGTATCGCCGGGTCCCCAATCCCTCCGCTCCCTCCCTCAGGTGGCATTTGGAAGCAGTGTTGTGTGGCCAGTGGGAAGACGGCGCAAGCTCAGGACCAGCGGTCAGGAGAGGGTGAGGATTCAGGGCTGTTTCAAGCAGGTCCAGGTGCAACTTAGTCCTTGGTCCTTGCAACTTAGAAGACTGAGTTTGCCTCTGGAAGGACCTTTTCCTCCCATTACTGGACCAAGCCAGCAGGCTCAGCCACAGCCCAGATCCAGGGGCCACCCCACAGAGGGGGCAGGTTTTGTGTTGGGGCTCAGCACCACCGGTGGCCTCCCTCAGGGCCCAGATCTGTGAAGCCAGATCTGGAAGGGACAGGATGAGCAAACAGGGCCATGGACTCAGAGATGAGCTTAGGAGCTAGGATGTGTCCAGAGGCAGCCAAAGCCACATTTCTGGGGTGGCTGCTCCACTGAAGGGGGGTGGGCTGGGGGGGTGAGCTCAGCCCTCAGCCTTTCCTTCTCCTTCCCTGGGCAGCTCCCTACAGTGAGGCCCACACTGCCCCCCTCTTCTACACCTCAACCATTCTCTCTAGCCCTTTCCAATTAGCATGTGAATGTACTTGTATCTAGTTTCCCTCTTGGTTGAACCCTCCTATCCTGTCACTTCTCCCCCCCACACACACACACAACAGGCTGTCTACACCTGTGAGCTCTGCTTCCAGCCATAACCTTTCTGTTCTTCAGTCCTTCCAAGCGCCTCCATCCCCATCCTGTGGGGCCAGTGTTTCCAGCCCTGGGCATTAGCTCGTTACTGATCAGCATTAGCTGGTCTGTAGTACTGACGGCAAAACGTTTGAGCTCAGGCATTCTCATCCAAGGTGCTGAGAACCAGGACGAGTCTGGTATCCTTGGCCCTGAGCCCTGGGGATAAATTTTATGTCATGTCTGTCCCTGTTCTCGTCAATTCCTCTCTGCCACCTTCTTGTCAAGCCACACTTGCTTGGGAATTAATCTGCCTGGTACAATGATTAACTTCTCATATTTCAGAAGATTAACAGTGACCTTTGTTCTGTGGCAAGGTGGGTACTGACAGCACAGTCTCCCCTCAGTCGCTTCCCAAAGCCCTGGTGGGCAGGGGGGAGCGAGACCTCCAGTCTGACCCTGGGGGAGCTCTTGACAGGTGTCAAAGGACGTTAGAGATGGGGCGTCCTCAGCCCATTCCCTGCCCACTGAGCCAAGGGCTAAGTGGACCGTGGCATCCGGGGATCTGGGGCATCCTGCACTGAAGGCTCCAGCCCCCTCCTGCCATTTCCTCTTTCCTGGCTTGGAAGGTGAGACGTCACTCTTCTTGTTTAAGGCCACTGTGCCACTTGCGGTTTGGACCTTTCCTCTGCGGGAGGATGTTCCACAGGGAGGGAGGCCGTCTGTCTGCCCAGGTGCTCTGGGAAGGAAAACAGGCCACCGAGTTGATCGGAGGCGGGGATCATAGCCACCTGAGGACCTGTGGCCGCCATCTCTGTGGCAAGCTCTCCTTTGTGACACCCACAGTCTGGCCTCTGAACAGTGGCTTTCTTTGCTGACACCAAGTCTCCCCCACCCTGGTGACAGCACCTGCCATCCCTTTCCCTCTTCTTACTAAACTTGCTGAATACTGACCCTCTTTCAGCGTATCGTTGCACCATCTCCTCTTTGTCTACAACCCAATGAGATCTCATCCTTTTCCACTGCTCCTTAAAACTGCTTTTACTAAGGTTACAAATCACATCCTAATTGCTAGATCAAAGGAAACCATTTTCATTCTTTTCCCAGCGGGTTGGACAGTTCTGCTCCGGACGCTGCTCTCGGCACTTTCCTCCCCTCTTCCGTCTGGATGCTCACTGGTCCTTGGTTCTCCACCAGGCGGCGGCTCATTCTCCTTGGCCCACAGTGGCTGTTCTGTGGGGAGGTGGGGACCCAAATTTACTTTCTTCTTCATAGACAGGCAGTGAGACCAGCACCATGCTGGGAGCCCTGACTGCTCTGGGGAATGGGCTCCAACTTCTAACTTTGACATACGTTCCATTTTCAAGTGGACTAGAATTTGTTTCGTTTTATTGATCCTTACATTATTTTTTAAACATTGCATGTGCACTAAAAACTCTAAAATTTTTCAAAAAATAAAATAACCTACATTGTCTAACTACAATTTAAAAATCAAAACAATTGTCAATAAAAATGCAAACAATTGGAGGGAGGAAAATCTTTTTTTTTTCTTGAGACAGAGTCTCACTTTGACACCCTTGGTAGAGTGCCATGGCGTCACAGCTCACAGCAACCTTAAGCTCTTGGGCTTAAGCGATTCTCTTGCCTCAGTCTCCCAAGTAGCTGCCACAAAACTTGGCTATTTTTGTTGTAGTTGTCATTGTTATTTAGCTGGCACAGGTCGGTTTCAAACCCACCAGCCTCGGTGTATGTGGCTGGTGTTGTAACCACTGTGCTATATGCTAGAAAATCATTCTTCTGTCAAAGACAAATCAGTTTCAGTGCCAAGTACTTACAAAATAGGGTGAGAGTACTACCTTAATACAGTTCCTCATGTTGTGGTGACTACCAACCATAAAATTATGTTCTTTGCAACTTCATAACTGTAATTTTGCTACTGTTATGAATTGTAATGTAAATATCTGATATGCAGGATGATACATGACCCCTGTGAAAGGGTCATTCAACCCCCAAAAGGGGTCACGACCCACAGGTTGAGAACCGGTGCTCTAGAAGGAATCAAATACTCAGGGAAGATTAACTACAGGAGAAAGGAAGATACTGGGAGTTCTCACCAAACTCAGATAGGCTGTTAATCTATTCCTCTGAGGGAAGTTCCCAGAAATTACTTGGGAGACTTTATCTGTGCAGTAAGATAATCTTTGTTCACACCAAGTCCTGCCCCTCACCTTCCCATCACACACCTGAGAGCACAGAGGAACCTCATCCCACTGTTTTTTAAGCCCATTTATTTCCTCTGAGAATCATCCACTATCCTGACAACCACCTACATTTCCCCCTCCGTCTCCCTCCTGTGATGAGGATATATGAGCTTCAACCATCTGGCCTTTCCTTGAGTCTCATACTTTATATGGCTCCAGTGCTTATGTCCAGTAAAAAATGTCTATGCCTTTTTCTCCTATTAATCTATCTATTGTCATTTTATTCCAATGAAACCTCAGAGGGAATGGAAGGGAAGTTTTCCCTTCTCCCCTACAATACCATATTCTTGGCCCAATTAACAATGATGCTCCAAGAATCCATCCTACAGAAACAGCAGCAAAAAAATGACTCAGGACATTCAGTATCGTTAAAATATAAAACAGGAAAAAATAGGGGGAAAAATTGGAAAATCGCTTCTATTTCTAACAGAGAAGAATGCTTAAATAAATTAGTGTATAGTTGAATAAAGAAATACTACGGAGCTATTAAAAATGAGATAGATCTATGTATATTAATGTGGAAATACATTAATAACATATTAAGTTAAAAATTACTTATGTACATGCACACCAAATATATACACACACATATGTAATGACTCTGTTTTATATAAGCATGGCTGCCTATGAGCATAAATAGATCTGAATGATTTAGCATAAACTCGGAAAGCCTACCCACCAACTGTTAAGAGTAGCTCCATAATAGGCAGCAGACTAGAAGGGCTAAGTGGTTTTTCTTTCACTTTTGCTTTCCATAATTAAATTTGAAAATAAGATGAATATGATGGTGATCATTAAAGGGAAAGAGCAAGACGTAGTAGGTCAAAATCAGGACTAGTGTTTGGCCTGTGAGCTGGGAGCCCTGCAAGGTCAGGGCGGTGTCTGTCCAGGGCACCACTGTCCCCAGAATCCTGGACAGGTGGGTGACTTATAACACCCTCCAACATGAAGTATCATTGGCCTTTGTCCCCAGTTTCTGTCACAGAGCTACTAAAATTCTTGTAGTTTTTTGAGTGATAAGAGGGTCTTTTTGAGGGGATGTTGAGTAGGGCTAGAAAGACCAAGTGATTGCAAGATGGGACCTTTCAGCCTCGTCACTGACTGCCGGGAAGGCGGCAAGTTGGGCCAGAGATCAAGCTCTATAAAGACTCTGAACAACAAAACTTTATGAGTTTCCAGGCCGCTGCTGGTGGTGTTGGGGTAGGGGGGTCATGCGAGCTCCACCAGCCATTCACCACCTCATCTGTCTGTTCATCTGTGTTCTTTTGATATCATGTATAATGAACTGGGAAACATAAATAAGTGTTTCCTTGATTTTTATGAGCTGTCATAACAAATTAATTGGCCTCAAGGAAGGAGTAGTGTGAACCCTGGTTCATAGCCAGTCGATGGAAAGGATGGGCGATGACCTCTTGTGATTGGGGTCTGAAGTCAGGGCAGCCTCATGGGACTGAGCCTTTAACCCAAGATCTGATGCCAAGCTCTAGACAGATTAAGTCAGAACTGAACTGAATCACAGGACACCCAGTTGGTGTCTGCTGGAGAATTACTTGGCGTGATGAGCAGACTGTTACCTTGTACCTAGATGAAGGCAGGGGTCCGGCTGATGGACAGGGCTGCCAGGGAGGTGCTGCAAAGCCATGTTAGCACCCCAAGGCTGCCTCCGTCCTTCCTGCCCCCAGCAGTGTGGGAGGCAGTGTGGTTTCCCATGTTGGCCAGAGATTGGTGCATGGCAGACAGTCAAGACCAAGCTCTGAGGACCTCAGGAGGAGTGTGGAGGAAATCCACGTGGTCAGAGGCATTCTGGACAGCCCTGAAACAAGGCTCGCTGCCTCCCAGCTCTAGACAGGGATGTCCCCACCCTCCAGGCAGCTGACAGATCACAGAGAGCACGGTGACTCCAGGCCTAAAACTGCCCACACGTGGTTTTTCTTCGAGAAATTAAAAAACAGTAAAAATTTCAAAAATAAATCTTGGTGGTGTTTTTTTTTTGTTTTGTTTTTTTTTTTGTTTTGCTTTCATGCTTTATATTATCACCTGAAAACCTTTGAGTTTTATTGTTGTTGTTGTCGTTTGGACACAGAGTCTCACTCCATTGCCCTGTGTGGAGTGCCATGGTGTAGAACACTCACAGCAACCTCCAACTCCTGGAATGACGCTTGACCCTGCAGCCTTCCCTGGTGCCTCCTGCCACATTTTTTCATACCAGACGGCATTTTAGAAGGCATGTCAGATACTAAATGCACTTACATGCTGTTCACTCTCTGGCAAAGCTGCCGTTACCAGTAGGTTATAGAACAATTACATGCATGATTCCCATGTAAGATGCCCAAGTGACCAGTTTTCAGTATCGCCATGGTTGAGTGAAACATGTCCTCTTCCTTGGGAACGGCCACTGAGTACTCAGATGAAAATGGAAGTTTCCAAAAAGTTACATTCTAAAATCGGTGGGTGACTATTGGAACCTGCCAATTGGAATTTTAAAGAAATCGAACCCAACCCACCACACCTGGGTGAGCCAGGAGTGTCATCTGGAGAGCGGCCTGCTGGGGAAGATGGTTGGAGAAGGGCTGCTTCCTCCACCCTTCCTGCTGCTGGAGGCAAAAGCTGGGCTGCCCTCCTCCTCCCTGAAGATGGAAGAAGTAGGGCGTGAAGTCTATTGTTTGCCTTTGCTCCAGAGCTTTGCAGGTAGAATAATTGCCAGAGGAATTTATTCTAGTAGGGCAAGGGGTTGCTAAAGGGCTCCTGTGCTATCTCTCTTCCCTCGAGGAGGAGGGGGTGACAATAGGCAAGGACTGAGGAATTCCAGGAGGAGGAGAAGCTCTGTGACTCACTTGAGCCCCTGTGGTTCCTGCTGAGGTCTTCAGATTTGGGAAAGACAAAGAGACAGAGAGAGAGGCAGATGGACCAGACATTCTGCCCAGGTGAAAACTAGAGCCAAATTGCAAGGAATTAAGAAAAGGACACAAAGAGGGGGAGGACCACATTTCCTTTGCAAAAGTTCTTTTCATGAAAAGAAAGAGGAAGCAAATGAAGTGAAGACTGAGGGAGCCGAGAGGGAAGGTTTGAGAATGTGTTTGCAGCTGCAGGAGTAAAGATTACTGGGCAGCTGGGTGAGAGAGAGCAGAGGACGCCACCAGGATGGGCAGCAAGGCTGGCCTGGGGGCAGAGGTGGAAGGATGAGCAGCGGGAAGGTGGCATCTGCGGTTTGGATAAAGCCCCTGGAGTTGTGCAGTGCACAACCTGGACAATCGCTTGCAGTGTCCCTGTGCCTTCCTCGGAGTTAGAAGGAGACAGAGGGTGGCAAATGTGGGAGAGAGTGGGAGAAGTCAGTGGCCACAGGGGAAGCTCATGGGCTTTGGAATTGCACCTGTATGTGACTGTGCTCTGCCACCAGCTGGTTTGCCCTTCAGCCTTTCTGGGCCTCAGTTTCCCCATTTGCAGAATGGGAGCAATGATCCCCACATTGCAGGGTTGCCAGAGGACTCCAGGGAGACAGCAAGATGATACGGAAAGAATGCCCAGCGCCAGAGTACTCAGGACACTGTGGACCTCGGCCTCCTCCCAGGTGTCCCCTCAGTGCAGGGGAAGGTGAACGCACCTGGCCTCCCCCCGAGGGGGGGCACCTCCCAAACTAGGGCCAACATAGCCCTCTGGTCACCGCATGTCACTGATTACACAGTGTCACCTGCTGCACACCCCTCTGTTCAAGGCTCCATGAGCCCTTCCAGCTTCCCAGTGTCACAGCTGCCATATAAAGATTGCCCTGTTGGGTGGCACCTGTGGCACAAGGGAGGAGGGCCCCATATGCCAGAGTTGACAGGTTCAAACTTGGCCCCAGCCAAGAACTGCAAAAAAAAAATAAAAAAGATTGCCCTGCTCAAAAGGGACTCTCAAGAAACAAGGGGAAAGGGGAGAGATCGACTCAAGAATATATGTTTTTTAATTTCTCCAGGCTAAACCTGTGTGCTACCTGCTGCTTCTTCCCAGAGCCCACACACCGGGCGCTGGCTGGGAGCTGGGTTGTGGTTTCTGCACAGCAGCCCGTCCGAGGGTTGCTGGCTGTCCCTGTGCTCCTCCTTGATGGTGGCTCTTTAGAGGACACTCTGGGGAAGAACAAAGTCCCTATATTTCTGAATCCTGTATCTCAGCCTAATTGCTGGGATCTAGATCTCATGTGAGGGTCTCCTTGGCCCCTGGAGACTCTCAGATCCAAAAACCCATATAGCAAGAGATTACACATTTTTAAAAAAATCTCACTGCATCCTAATCTTTGGCTAAATATGAAAAAAAAAAAAAAGAGGGAAAGAGAGAGAGAAAGAAAAGATCTGAGTTCAGTCAAGGTCACTTTGCCCAAAGGAGAAGGAGCCTCGTGATTTCCTCCTGGTCGTCTGGGCTCTGGTTCCACCATCTGCCCGCCCGGTGCAGCCCTCCTGGTTCGCCTGTTCACACCGTCTTACCCACTAAAACTCTCACTTGTGTTTCCTTGCCGGGAGCAGAAGAGTTGCTGGTGTGGGAAGTTCACCCCCACTCTGTCCCTCCCCCCTTCTCCCCTTCCCGCTTTTCCTTGCTTGTTTTGATCCCAAATGTGACTTTTCCTTCATTCCGCTGTTTCTTCTCCTCTACTCCCTCTACTCCCAGTTTGGTTTTTCCATTAACTATGGTGAAGGCTAATAGGAAAACCAGAGGAAGGAGCCGTGGTCCTGGGCAACGCAACAGGTGACAGAAGAGGCCACACTGCAGGTGATGAGTCCTCTTCCTGAGGCAAGCAGGCATCCAGGGACACCTGAATGAGCCATGGAACTATCACAGAGCCACGTGACAGGTGACGGCACCATGGTGGCCACTGAGCCTTGGGCTGCCCAAAGCCTGCCTAGGGACTCTCTCCACTGCTCAGCTCTGGGGTCCCGGGGCCACTGTTGCTTGATGTGAAGCTGACAGAACTTTTCTTGTGGCATAAAGTGCCCATCTTGGTCTACTCAGCTTTAATGGACAAAGCCATCCAGTGTGGAGAGAGAAGGTTGGGTGAGCAGCTCTTGGTGTCTGGAAGGGTGTGCCCAGAGTCCCTAAGGAGCCTGGTGCCTGAGAGATAAGCTCCCTCTGCCCGTCACTGCTCAGGGCCCCCAGCCTGTAGGGACAAGGCTAGGAGCTGGTACAGCTGCTGTGCTGGTCAGGGAGGAGGGGCGCTCTCTGCCTGTGAACGGAGATCCGTGTATCACATGCTCACTGTCCCGGGCAGGCAATCCACGTTCAGTCATTGCTCTGGCTTCAATGTATCCCCCAAAGGTCACACATTGGAAGGTTAAATCCCAATGCAACAGTGCTGAGTGGTGGGGCCTTTAAGAGGTGATGAAGTTTAATGTATACATGAAAAAACTTATAAAATCAGGATTATAATATAAAAGCAGAGGTGATGAGGTAGCAGGGCTCTACCTTTGTGAGTGGTTAGCATCATGGGAGTGGGGTCATCACTGTGGGGAGGGGGTTGCCTCTAAAGTGAGTGCAGCCCCTTCTTGCCGTCTGCCTCACCCAGGTGATGCCACCTGCCCTGTTACGATGCTGGAGAAAGACCCCCACCAGCTGCGGCCCCTCAATCCTGGACTTGCCTGGCTCAAGAACTATGAGCCAAATAAACTTCCATTGTTTGTAAACTGCCTGCTCTGGGGTACTCTGTGGGACTAAGTTACCAAGCATAGATGTAATTCAGAATTTAGAATGACCTACAATGGCCAAATCATTGACTTAACTCAGGGCTGGTCTCCTCTGGCCCAGCCAGGGCAAGGTTCCTGCCTCCTGGGAGGGGCAGATGCTTCTCCTGATTTGCTGGCGTCTCACCTGCAGCTGTGGCTTTAGACTGTTGGGGTGGAGTGTGAGGACACAGAAAGTGATAAGAGGAAATCTGTGGGTGGCCTGGCATGGCTGAGGACTGGTATTGTCCTCTCTGTGCCTGGACATGCTGAATGCCGGCTCCTTCCCTAAGGTCTGTTCTGAGTTCCCCAGACCCAGGCAGAGACTCCTTTCTGTGAGTGGTCACTTGCGTCTGAGAAGCAGAGTCCTGCAGCTAGTGGCCCTGTGGCCCTCCAGGTAGCCTGTTAGACAGGACTTGTGTTGGTTCTCAACTTGCAGCCGAGTGAGGCTGTCCCCAGTCACAGAAGCTCCCATACAATCTTCATTTCTACAAAGCTGACAATGAAAGTCATGTCCCCTGTAGCAGTAACTCTTAGACTCTCAGCCAGAGCGCCCAGTCAGCCTGTCTCTTGCCAGGCCGATGTCCACTGATGTCCAGCAGCAGTGGTCACATAGTAGGGTCTGTGGCTAGACCCTGAGGTCCCTCCCTACGCCTGAAGGGAGCACCCTACCTCCCCTGCTTCCTTGGGGAGGGACAAGGGAAGGAAACTCACCACAGGGGTTTCTCCAAAAGCCTCCTCCACACCCAGCCTGCACCCCCCTCACACTCAGACCCTTCCCAGATCCTGACTTGGACACTGGCCCAGAAGTTACAGAGCTATTCCTCGTGTCTTCAATGTGCTAGATTATTCTGTATTTTGGTCTAGTGCTCTCCAAGTCCAGGCTGCTATAACAGAATACCATGGCCTGGGTGGCAGAGACATCTGGAGGCTGAAAGTGTGGGAGTGGGTGTCAGTGTGCCCAGGTCCTCGTGAGGACCTTCAGAAGGTGCACAGCCAGCCCCCATGTTGCTATATCCTCACCCAGTGGGGTCATCCCCTATAAAGGGACTAGTTTCACCACTATGCTTCACCTCCATGACCTCACCCAAACCCAATCACCTCCCGAAAGCTCCATCTCCAAACACCATCACGAAGAGAACAAACATTTCAACACGTGCCTTTGGGGGTGCACAAACTTTCAGTCCACAGCAGGCCCTGAACTTCGTGATTCAACATGCATTGTATTTTGGTGCCTTGCTCATGATTTAAAGTTTCACATCCTTTCACTTGTGTTGTTTGGCATTTTGTGTTATTTTTTATAACCTGCTATAGGTTTGGGAATAAGAAAGTCAGACCATCAAACTACTTAGGTACAAAAAATGACAATTCAGTCTTCAGAACTCAGAAGAGTTAAAAATATAACTTCAGGTGGGCTTCAGAAAGATGCGTGATAACCTCAAGAAATCCCACATAGTGCTGTATGCATCATCATAGGCCAGGTAACAGGCAGCCACACCTCCAGATTCTGATATCATCTGGGAAAGGGATGTTGGACAACTCTAATTGGAAAAGTCATCATGAAAAGAGTTAAGACACAGATATGAACTCAAAAAAGTTTGCAAGACATATGGCAGGTGAAGCGGCAATAACCAAATAAAATGCTTTTTTAATGAATAGAAATAAAGACAGGAAAAAAAACCTCAAAACTGGGCAAAGTATATAGACAGTGTATCAGTCAGAGCACAATCAGGAAACCAGAAAGACCCCAGGTATTTCAAGCAGAGAGGATTTAACACAAGTCTACAAGGTGTTAGAAGGGTTGGGAGAGCAGAGAAGACTCGTGGTGGGGAAGGGGAAAGATGCAGAAACAGAGATGGAGTGATGGACGCAGCCCGCACCTGCTCCAGTGCTGTTGGAAACACTGACCCTGTGGGTTCTGTGTACCCAGGGGAGCTGCCTGGGCAAAGATGGAAATGCCTAAAAGGTAGTGCCCCTGCCAAAGCCGCTGGGACCTGGACTCTCCCATCTTTACCGCCATCTTGGTGGCCTGGCCCCTGCCCACTGTGGGTCCACTGCTTTGCCAGTGGCAGGAAGCCTCTGCCTTCCACGCCCCTGTCTGATCTGCTGCTCACAGTCTCCGGCTGGCTCTACCTGGCCAGCAGAGAGCCAGCCAGCAGGGAGCTGAGACACAGACGCAACAAAATCCTGGCCCCAGCATTGCAGAGCCAAGTAAAAAGACAAAAAGGAGACGGAGAGATGAAGACAATCAGATTTGCAAGAGTAAAAAATATTGATAACAAACAATACTGGTAAGTCTGTGAGGGTGGAAGAAGCTACTTTAAACACTACTGGGGGGTTGTATGATATTTTATAAAGTAAGTGATGATTTTTTTTTTAGATCTTTTTCTTTGGATGTCAGGGGCACAGATATGGATTCACAATCTTTGGTTCACGAGATATTGTTATAATTGCTTCTTCCATAGCTCACTCATAATTAATTAATTGGAGAGCTCTTTTAAGATGTCTATTATTATTGTCATTATTGTCTTTCTGCATTTGCTGGCAACTCTAACACAATGTTAAACAGGAATGGTGATAGGGCATCCATGATTAATTTTCTTCAATTTAAAAGAAATCCTTCTACCATTTCTCCATTTTAAAAGACATTTGTTTAATATATTTTTTACAGATATATTGTAAACAGGTTAAGGAATTTCTCTCTGTCCCTAATTAGAGTGACTTTATCAAAAAAACATGCTCTTTTTCCTCTCATCAAATGCTTTTTCCAAATTGATTAAGATAATCATGTTTTCTTTTGATTAATGTAGTAAATTATATTAGTATTTATGATCTTTATAATATCAAACCATCCTTGCATAACTGAGATAAAAGCAAATTAATTAGGCTGCATCACCTTTTAGATACTGTATATTATTGGATTCCATTATTTCAATATTTTGCATCTACATACATGAATTTTAAAAAATTAAAATATCCTTTCTCACTTTTTAGTCATACTGGTATTAAGTTTATGATGACTTCATAGGATATTTGGGAATAGTCTTTCTTTTTGTATCATCTAAAAGACTTTATATAAATTAAAATTATTTGTTCCTTGAAAGTTTGTAGAATTGAGCCTGGTGCCTGTAGCTCAGTGAGTAGGGTGCCGGCCACGTACACCGAAGGTGATGATGGGTTTGAGCCCAGTCTGGGCCTGCTAAACACCAATGACAACTGCAACCAAAAAATAGCTGGGTGTTGTGGTGGGCGCCTGTAGTCCCAGCTGGGAGGCTAAGGCAAGAGAATCACGTAAGCTCAAGAGTTTGAGGTTTCTGTGAGCTGTGACACCACAGCACTCTACCGAGGATGACATAGTGAGACTCTGTCTTGAAAAAAAAAAAGTTTGTAGAATTAGCTTATGTTCACATGGGAACTGATCTATTAAAATTATTTAAGGCCCCAGAAGTGCATTAATGTACATAGTTAACATTCAATTAAAAAATAAATTAAAAAAAAAAAAGAAAAGAAAAAAAAAATTATTTAAGGCTCGGCGCCTATAGCTCAACCGGCTAAAGCGCCAGCCACGTACACCTAAGGTGGCGGGTTCGAATCCCCAGCCCGGACCCGCCAAACAACAATGACGGCTGCAACCAAAAAATAGCCGGGCGTTGTGGCGGGCACCTGTGGTCCCAGCTACTTAGGAGGCTGAGGCAGGAGACTCGCTTGAGCCCAGGAGTTGGAGGTTGCTGTGAGCTGTAATGCCACGGCACTCTACCCAGGGGGACAGCTTGAGGCTCTGTCTCAAAAAAATAAAAATAAATAAAAATAAAATAAAATGAAATTATTTAAGTATGCGAGTCTTTTG
>CAUYTI010052007.1:0-45717 GCA_963575145.1 Galago senegalensis | reverse complement strand
TTAAAAGAGATAAAGATTTGGGCATCAGGCTGGGTGTGGTAATGGCTCACGCCTATAATCCTAGCACTCTGGGAGGATGAGGCAGGTGGATTGCCCTGAGCTCACAGGCTTGAGACCAGCCTTAGCAAGATTGAGACTCTGTCTCTAAAAAATAGCCAGGCACTGGCTTAAGAGAATTGCTTAAGCCAAAGAGTTTGAGGTTGCTGTGAGCTGTAACACAACTGCACTCTACCGATAGTCTCAAAAAAAAAAAGATTTGGGTCATCAATAGCATATAGATGGTCACATAGTTGTGGGTGAGGATGACATCACCCACAAAGTGTGGCGTAAGAGGGAAGGATCCTGAAATAAATCCACAGGGCCAGTCTTGACCTAATGTGGCCAGGAGGTGGCAGCATAGGCCATTAAGGGATGTTCCAAGATGGCAGGAGAGCAAGGTGGGTCTCTGAAACTTGCTTGCTTGCCTTTTTTTTGAGAGTCGGAGTCACAGGGTCCTCACTCTGCCACCCAGGCTGGAGTGTAGTGGTATGATTGTAGCTCATTACAATCTTGAACTCCTGGCCAAGGCCACACAACCAGTAAACAGAACTGGGATTTGACCTAGACATTCTGGGAGTGGGTAGTCTCTGCTCCTCCAACCCATCCCCAAATGAGTGCTACCCTTTGGGTGCCTAGTAAAGTGATTTTGGCAATATAATAATTGATCTTCCCAGTCAGCCTCTGAGTAGTAGGACTACAGGTGCATACCACTACACCTGGCTAATTAAAAATGATTTGTTTTCCTTTTTGTAGAGACTGAGTTTTTGCTATGTTGCCCAGGCTATTCTTGAAATCCCGGCCTCAAGTGATCCTCTCACCTCAGACTCCCAAAGTGGTGCTTGCTACCTCACCTAACCCTCCCAAGCTGTAGATTTACCTCCTGGTTGGGCAACAGTGCCTGGCACCCACTGTGTGTGTGTGTTGGTGGGAGCTAAATCAGGGGAGAGTAGAAGGGAATGTAGCTTTTTCCAACTAAAGACTCACTGGGTGAGGATCAGGAAGATATTTTATTGCCAAAAGCACTTTACTAGGAGCCCAAAGGGAAGCACTAATTTGGGGAGGAGTGGGAGGAGCAGAGACTACCCACTCCCAAGGTGCCTAGATTAAATTCCAGTTCTGTTTGCTAGCTATGTGGCCTTGGGCAAGTTATTTACCCTCTCTGTGTTTCAGTTTCTTCCACGATAAAAGAGGGATAATGGTAGTATCTCTCTCTGTTGGGTTGTTTATTAGATGAGTTGATACATAAAAAGTTTTTAGAACAGTGCTTGGCTCATAGAAAGTACTTATAAATATTAGCAATCAATATTATTATCTTTAAGGTCATCCCTTAATGGGAAATCCTACAGGTCCCTCTTTCCCGTGAGTCCCTGTAGAGTCCCAAGAGCTAAGCCTGGGACTCAGAAAGGTAGTGGTCATGTCAGATCAGCCTCTGGGAAAGGGTCCTGAAAGAAGCATATAACACTGGGCGGCACCTATGGCTCAAAGGAGTAAGGCACCGGCCCCATAGGCCGGAGGTGGTGGGTTCAAACCCAGGCCCGTCGTCCCGTCCAAAAAAAAAAAAAGAAGAAGAAGAAGCATACCACATCATGCCACACCAAGAGCCTGGAATTTCAGAAGCCATACCAGTGGAATGGTAAGATCAGAGGGCACATATGTGTCTCCTTCCCTTGATGTCCTTTTTATCAAACCAGGAGCTAGCACCTGCCTTTCACCAGTCTCCAGGAGGAGTCGCCATTCTCCAGGGCTAGAATGGAGCCATGTGTGTAAGTGCATGTATGCACGCATTCATGGGTGTGTGTGTGTGTGTGTGTGTGTGTCTGTGTGTGTGTGTTGGGGAAGATTCTTCTTCCCTCACCACTGCAGCTTGTCTCTGATCTTGAAGTCAAGTGGGGAAGTGAAAGACCTCTGGGTTAGGCATTAGGTGACCCCAGGTTTTAGTCCGGACTCTGACTTTGGGTGACTTATCTTCCTACTCTGAGGTCCCTTCTCACTCAGCTGTTTCATAGCCTTGGGTTGGCTTATGATTCTTCTCCCCAACCCTGAAGCTCACTTCAGACCCCTCCTCTACTCTCTTTTCTCTCATGCCCCCCCTATGCCCCATCCACTGTCCTTACAAAAGGCTCCTAGATATAGAAATGGCTTAAATCTTCTTTGGAGAGAAAGCAGGACCCACAGCCTCTTGGCCCCTCAGCTTCTATTTCCCCTGCAGTGATGATTCTCAGGGGTTAGTAGACAGGCCTTGACTGCCAAGTGAGCAAACCCCTGGGCCCCTAGGAACAGAAGTCAGAAATGGCTAAGGGCAGAAGCTGTGCAGGCTGGATGCTGTGGGGCTCTGCACTGGAGGAGGTCTGCACTGGAGTGAGGTGGTGGGTTTGGCCTCAGCTCCTGGAATGCCTGTGGGGGAGACATGGGGGGGTCATTTCCTAACTTTTCTGCCCAGCACTCTGTGTCTACCCTGGCTAGCCCTTACCCCAGTAGCTAGAGGAGGGGGCAGCACACCACACTGCTAGGCCCCAGCAGAGGAAGTGAGTTCCTGGTAATTAGAGGCTCCCAACCTTGTGAGGAATTTAACACCTAATTGGACTGGCGGCCTCAGGGAGACCACCAATGATTGCCAAGAACCAAACTCAAGATTCTCTCCAAAAAGTCTCTCTCCTCAAAAAAGTAGGGATATAATCTCTTTTCCTTCTTTCTTTCTTTCTCTCTTTTTCTCTTTCTCTCTTTCTTTCTTGACAGAATCTTACTCTATCACCCTGGGTAGAATGTGTGGCATCAAGGTAGCCCACAGGAACCTCAAACTTTTGGGCTTAAGCAATCTTCCTGCCTCAGCCTCCAGAGTAGCTGGGACTCCAGGTATCTGCTATGATACCTGGCTAGTTTTTCTACAATGCCCAACTAGTTTTTCTCTTTTTTTGGTAGAGATGGTGTCTTATTCTTGCTCAGACCAATGTCAAACTACTGAGCTCCAGCAATCCACCTGCCTTGGCCTCCCAGAGTGGTAGGATTATAGACATGAGCCACTGCAGCCGGCTGGGGCACCGCCTTCTCTTGCCACCACAGGGATGCTAGAAGCCAAAGGAGATGTGGTTCTGTCTGGCTCACTCTGCTTTCTGGTAAGCAACAGCAAGATGCATGGGAGGGGGTGAACAGAGAAGCATTTTCTGGGCATAGAAACTCAAATGATGAAATGGTGGCAAGCCTCTCACCAGTGTGGAGCACAGTTAATCCTTTCTTAAGTTGGGGAACTGATTTCAAACCAATAAATAACCAGAATTGGCTAGATAATATGCAGGACCTAGTGCAAAGTGAGACTGCAGAGCTCCTTGTTCAAAAGGTATTAAGGATTTCAAGAAAGCAACAATAAGTGGCTCAGCAGCTGAAGCTCAGTGGCTAGGGCGCTGGCCACATGCACCAGGCTGGCGGGTTCAATCTCAGCCCAGGCCTGCCAAATAATGACAACTACAACAACAACAACAAAAAAAAAAAAAAAAAAAAAGCCAGGCGTTTGGCAGGCACCTGTAGTCCCAGCTACTTGGGAGGCTGAGGCAAAAGAAATGCTTAAGCCCAAGAGTTGGAGGTTGCTGTGAGCTGTGATGCCACAGCACTCTACTAAGGGTGACAAAGTAAGACTCTGTCTTGAAAAAAAAAGGCAACAATAAATCACTAAAGCAAGCATGGGCCTTCTGAGTGTGGGCGCCTTCTGAGCATAGGCTCTGTGAGCCTGCATAATGGTGCACCCATGAGGCCAGCCCTGCTGAGAACAATCATTTATTTATTTATTTATTTTTCAGTTTTTGGCCAGGGCTGGGTTCGAACCCACCACTTCCAGCATATGGGGCCTGTGCCTTACTCCTTTGAGCCACAGGCACCGCCCTAGAACAATCATTTCTTAAGCATTTCTATGTGCTAGATGTGTTATTATATTATATTGTCATTTAATTATGGAACAGCTCTATGAAGTAGGCATAATTAAGTTTTCTTTATGGATGAGGGAATTTAAACTCAGAGAAATTAAACTAGTTGCCCAAGGTCACAGTTGCTAGGGAGTGGCATGTGAATCTTCTGAGGTCAGAGCCTGTGTTCTCTTGAGCAATGTTCTCTTGCCATGATCTAGTATATAAAATGTTTCACCCGTGTAATGGGTACAAGAAAAGTCCATTGTCTTCTGCAAAACACGTAGCTGCTCACCTCTCTCTAGCAAGCCCCACCCTCCACCGCTCTCTGCTATCCTTTGAAGCACCCCAAGTTCACTCTGTCTCTAGGGCAGCGGTTCTCAACCTGTGGGTCGTGACCCCTTTGTAACAATGAAAATATATCCTGTATGTCAGATATTTACATTACGAT
This sequence comes from Galago senegalensis, assembly GCA_963575145.1. Lineage (NCBI taxonomy): Eukaryota > Metazoa > Chordata > Mammalia > Primates > Galagidae > Galago > Galago senegalensis. The sequence goes on along the minus strand of CAUYTI010052007.1, from coordinate 41,334 downwards.
TCATAATAGTAGCAAAATTACAGTTATGAAGTAGCAATGAAAATGATCTTATGTTTGGGGGTCACCACAACATGAGGAACTATATTAAAGGGTCACGGCATTAGGAAGGTTGAGAACCACTGCTTAAGGGCTTCTTGGCCTCTAGGCCCAGCTGGTGAGAGCTCTCCAGCTGCCTCTCCCTTAAATAATCCAGCAGGGTCCATTGGGTTTCAAGGTTTATTGCTAATTACACCAGGGAGAATTATTAATAAACTAAAATGCCAAATACAGGAAAATCACCAGGTCTCTTGAGTAGCTGTGGCCTGGCTCCTTTCTGAGGGGGCAACTTCCAGGCCTGGGAATCATGCAGCACCTACTTCCATTCCTCACTGAGGGTCTCACCCAGTCCCGTTTCCCCTTCCCCATTCCTTTCTTGCAGGATTGGAGTACTTTGGACAGGACCTGGGGCCTTCTTGTCTTGAGGAGGTGGTTCTGGTTTTGGACAACTCCTAGCTGAGCCCTTCATCTACTCAGTTTTTACTCCTCTCAGGGACCGTCCCCTTGGAACAAAGTCCCCTTCTAGTCCCTCCCACCTATGCCAGGAAGAGGGGTTAGCTGGTTGGTAGGGGGATACCTGAGATCTGAGAAACCCTGTGGTGCCATAGAGCAAATTCTCTCTTCCCCTCCTCCAGAACCTGGGGTGACACCTGCCTGGGGCGCACCTGACCTTTTGCCCTCTCTCCGGGAGTAAATATTGGATCAGGTTCAGTCACCAGCTGTTTAACTAAGGGCAAAGTCAGTCATGGGTTCATGAATGGCTCGGATGTTGGGGAAGACATGCCAAGCCATGTCAAGGTCCTGGGGGACCTGTGGGCAAGCTCCCTGGGGCAAACTTTAGGCTTGGGGAAGTACAGACTCCAGTGACACATCTCTTCCTTTACCCGGCTATGCTGGGTGCTGCAGAGACCAACATGTGAGGCTAGGCCAGCCCCTGGAGGAGGTGGCCCTGTGGAATGGGTCATTTTTTTTGTTTGTTGGGACATGGTCTCACTCTGTTACCCAGGCCAGAGCACCATGGTGTCAACCTAGCTCCCACCAACCTCAAACTCCTGGACTCAAGTGATCCTTCTGCCTCAGCCTCCTGGGTAGCCAGGACTGCAGGCAACCAACACACGCCCAGCTAATTTTTCCATATTTAGTAGACAGAGTCTCCCTCTTGCTTGGGTTGGTCTACATTTATTGAGCACAAGGGGTCCAGTCTGCTTTGCCAGGCCGTTTGGCACACTGGTCTGATTTGGAGGCAGCCTGGTATGTTGAGGTATATTGTACCTGGTCACACCTGTTAGGTAGATTTACCACCACTGCCTAGACACTCAGGTGTATTTTCACTGATAGTAACTGACGTACCTGTCCATTCAGGTGTGGGGTCCCTGGACCCAGCTGATCATTCAGGTGTGTCTGAGCTGAGCAGGCCTAGTATCCGCTCCATCACCCAGTTGTGGGAGGCCCTGGTAACCCACACCATTCTGGTCATGGGGCTCACCCTATAGGAAAAGGATTGTGAGTCTAACCCACTACCTCTTCCTCATGCCTCCAGAGCGGTTCCCCTCCCTGACCTTGTCTGGACTGCTCCCAGTTCCTGACCCTTCTTAACCCTCCCTGACCTTCCCTGTTATGCCAATCCCAATCCCACACCTCAGGCCACACCTGGCTGATCTGGGGCCCCAGCCCTTTCCCGGCTACAGAGAAAGGGGAAGCTGGTCTAGGAGGAAATTAGGGAAATTAGCTGTGACTCCAGGGAACAACATCCCTTGGGCTGGGTTCACTCCTATGGTGGCAAAGGACTTCTTCCTGCTTGTTCCAGGGACCTGGTTACTCTCAGCTGAGGTGGGGGTGTGACAGTTGCTTCCCATAGCCCTGGGCACATGCCCCAAACCTGGCCAAGGGCTGCTCCGGGAGCTGAGGTTTTGAGCAAGGAGTGAGAGGAACACAGACTGCCTGGGCATTTCTCTGGGCTGTGCTAACCTCAGAGGACAACATTGTGAGTCACCACTGCAAAGCTGTCCTCACCCCTCCCTCTGCAGATTGGGTGGTGGGGGTGGCAGGCAAGATCTGGGGCCAAAAATCACAGTGTTGGCTTGGGGCCAATCAGAGCCAGAATAACCACCCAGGGAGAAGGGCAGGGGCTGGAGAGAGTTCTGTGCACTTTTCTGACTCTGTCAGCAGAGTTAGCTCCCTGGGCTCTAGCTGGGTGCTGGCCACCAATCCAGCAGCTCAGTTTTAACATAAAATTTGATGCAAATGTCTGCCAGACAGCATCTGCATCTTCCGCCCGTGCCCTGCTTTCAGAAGCTCTGGCCTCGGAGTCTCGCATCTGTCTTCTTGCCTGTGCTGTATGACTTTCTGTGTGGCACTGTCCTTCCCCATCAGGATCCAGCTGCTGGAGCTGGAGCATGGCATGATCCAGGCCTGAGCCTCCCAGGCCCCAGGCAGCATCCTCTCTCTTCCGTCCTTCTGCTCCCATCCCCACACTCGCCCCTGGGCAGCAGCAGCCTGGTAGGACTTAGAGGCCCTGGAGTATCTTTTTTATCCTCCAACTAGTGGTCATGGCTGGCTGGAGACACGTGGGCATCCAGGCAGACTAATCACTTGGCACCTTTTCATCAGAACATCTTTTAAATATTTGTTCAAAATAGGTTTAGAAGAGAAGCCAAGGGCTCCGTGGAGGAACAGGGGGAGGGGGTGGGCAGAGAGCTGCTAGGGCCAGGCTTGGTCCCTCTCCCTTCTCTAGTCTGGTTTGTGTTCCCCACTCAGCAAGGAAAAGCCCTCTTGTTTAACCAGCCCCACTATCTTGCCACTGAAGTCCCAGCAGTGACTGGAGGGAGCTCACCTGTAGCCTAAGGTGAGCTAAGAGACTTGTCAAATGATTTCTCCTACCACACATCTTGCTACATCTCCAGGGATGTTCTGTGTACCTTCTCTCTGGCCCAACCCTTACCCCAGGTCTGACTCCAGGGCCTCTGGGGTCTGTCCTGTCCAGCTCCCTGACACACCTCAGAATCCATCTCTCAGTCCTTGCCCAGTTCCATGCTCCTGGAACCTATGTGTGTGTGGCATGTGGTGAGTGCACCAAGGTGGGACACAGCCCTCCCTCTCTTTCTAGGACCTCAGTGCCCAAAGTCAGACATCAGAATTTCCTGCAGAAGCCAGGGCCGTCCATTTGCCCTCATCAGGTCCCAGGTGTCCAGGTAGGATGAAGTTGGGGTTCCTTCCTCTCATCCCATGCCCTTTGACTTCCTTTCCCAAATCTCCCACCAGGGTCAGGGGAGATCCCTGGAACTCAACTCACAGCTCATACCTCTCTGGTTTCCCGTCCCCTGAGCAGGGCCTGAAGCAAGGCATCACCTTTGCTCTGTCCCTCCCCCTGCCCCCCATCCCCCACAGAAGGGGCGGGCAGGCGCCTCCCTGAGGTTGGGATTTTGTGTTTAATTATGGAGCAGGAACTTTGCAATGAGTCTGCTCCCAGCAGGGTGTGCAGTGTCTCTCTGCACCCTGGCTAATGAGACAGTGCAGAGCCGCTGACAGAGGCAGGCTCTGTAATTTACGGGTGCCTAATTGCTGTGGGGGCTATTGCTTTTAATGCGATCAAGAGCAAAGGCCTTCCCTTTTTTTTTTTTTCAACCTATCCAATTGGAGGAAATGGAGTCCTGGTCTCTCTCCTAACGTGTTCTAAGCTGGACATGCTGTTGAGTGGCACAGGGGGTCATTTCCAATGGTCTTTACTCCTGAGAGGCTGTTACAGCAGGGTCCTGAGCCAGGTGGGGCCTTGGAGATATAAAGAGGACATTCAAGGTTCATCAACTGCACCCCAGACCAACACCCCTTAGCACCTGTCATTGTGTGCGGCCACATTAAGCAGGGAAGTTGGTCTCCCCCACTGGACCGGCAGTTTTCAGAACCATTTCGGAATCTCACAAAAGCTCCTCTCTCTTATTCTCTTAACATGCTAAGATGTAAGAACTAAATTGCGGTGTCAAGCTATATACTTTGTTTGTTTTTATGAGACAGAGTCTCATTCTGCTGCTTGGGGTGGAGTGCCGTGACATCATCATAGCTCAAAGCAATCTCAAACTCTTGGGTTCAGGTGATCCTTTTGCCTCACCCTCCCAAGTATCTGGGACCACAAGCATCCACCATAATGTCTGGCTAGTTTTTCTATTTTTAGTAGAGATGGGGGGTCTCACTCTTTTTTTTTTTTTTTTGAGACAGAGTAACAAGCTGTTGCCCTGGGTAGAGTTCTGTGTTGTCACAGCTAACAGCAACCTCCCACTTGGCTCAAGCAAACAGTTTTTCTATTTTTAGTAGCGATGGGGGTCTCACTTTTGCTCAGGCTGGTCTTGAACTCATGAGCTCAAGCAATCCATCTGCCTCGGCCTCCCAGAGTACTAGGATTACAGGCATGAGGTAAGATTACATGCCCAGCCAAGGGGTCTCTCACTCTTACTCAGGCTGATCTCAAGAACTCTGAGCTCAAGTGATCCTCTTGCCTTGCTCTCCCAGAGAGCTGGGATTACAGGTGTAAGTTATATGTGTGCCATATGTGTGTGAGTGTATTTATATATCCCAACTAATACCACGACCCTGAGAAGGGTGCTATGTTATTCCTGTTTTACAAATTAGGAAATTGAGGAATAGAGTGGTAAATAGTTTGCCCATATTACACAGACATGATTGATTTCGCTTGAACAAGACTGTTTCATAGAAATGTACAGTCTCTGTCTCTCTGACTGTCTCTTTCACATATCACACACACACTCACAGTCAACACTGGTGTATAATGTTATAGGTTTTCAGACCCCTTGACCTGCATGACCCTTCCCTTGCTGTTCAAGGGTATAAAACTCCTCACATTTAGAAGGCCCAAACTCAGACTGAGAGATGCCTGAGGGCGGGAACTGTGGCTGTCATCTAGACCACTAAATAAACAGCACTAAATTAGTGTTTACTGAAGGAAGGCAAAGGGAAAGAGAGGGAGAGAGGGAGGCAGGGAAGGAGGGCATGATCCTTGCCTTGAAGAAGTTCAGAAGTGAATTAGTTGGACAATCTATACAAAGGGAAACGAGACTTTTAACTAACAGTTCGGAAGGAGGGGGAGCTTCCCCGAGTTCAAGTAGGATTCATCCCATGGGTGGGTACTTGCTGTAGGGGGTCAGAGGACAGAGGGCTGCTGGTCCTGCTGGGCCCAGGGGTGGTGAGAGGACTAGTTGGGTGACCCAGGTGGCAGGCTTGGAGCCCTTCAGCAAGAAGTCTTTAAAGGTGAACACTCTGTTCCTGACGTCAGCTTTGTTTGCTTTCTCTCCACTGCGAGTGGGGGCTGGGGAGATCAGCCAGGAGACTGGTACAGTCCCCGGCCTCTTCTGAGCACAGCCAAAAAGCTCAGCAGTCACCAATCTTCCCAGTCTCCCTCACCCACCTTCCCTCTACCTCTCAGTCTACTATGTTCAGGCTTCTGCCCTCCTCTCCCCTCCAGAACTGCCCTTGTTAAAGTTACAATCTAGGTTTGCCCAGGAGTTTTGGTGCCCAAACTGGGAAAGTCCCAGGCAAATGGGGTCAGTTGATTACCCTATCAGTGGCTTCCCAGTTGCCAAATTCAATGATATTTTTCAGTCCTTAACAACATTGACCTCCGGGTTCTTCCTGCCTCCCCTTTCCTTCTTCTTCTTTTTTTTTTTTTTTTTGAGACAGTGCCTCAAGCTGTCCCCCTGGGTAGAATGCCGTGGCTTACAGCTCACTGCAACCTCCAACTCCTGGGCTTAAGCGAGTCTCTTGCCTCCGCCTCCCAAGTAGCTGGGACCACAGGCGCCCGCCACAACACCCGGCTATTTTTTGGTTGCAGCCGTCATTGTTGTTTGGCGGGTCCGGGCTGGGGATTCGAACCTGCCACCTTAGGTGCATGTGGCTGGCGCCCTAGCCGGTTGAGCCATAGGCGCCGAGCCGCAAAATTCTAATCTCTAAAAAAGTGAAAAAGAATTAGCCAGGTGTGGCAGTGTACAATTGTAGTCCCAGCTACTCTAGAGGCTGAAGCAGGAGGATCACTTGAATCCAAGCCCAAGAGATCAAGGCTGCAATGAGCTATGACTGACACCACTGTGCTCTAGCCCAGGTAACAGAGCAAGACCGTTTCTAAAAAGATTTTAAAAAAAAAATAGGAGTTTCTATCTCTGTAGTACCAATTTCTGCCTTTCAAACAAATTCTCAGTTTTAGGTATCCCACTACTTGATAAACAGTTCACTTACACCAGTGGTTCTCAACCTTCCTAATGCTGCAATGTATTTTCATTGTTACATAGGGGTCGCGACTCACAGGTTGAGAACCACCAACTTACAGTATTATGTGCACCTCATCAACTCTCTGCCCCTTGGTACCAGTGACCCTATCAATTTTTCTTTTCTTTGTTTGTTTGTTTCTTTCTTTCTTTCTTTCTTTTTTTTTTTTTTTGGAGATACAGTCTCACTTTGTCACCCTTGGTAGAGTGCTGTCGCGTCACAGCTCACAGCAACTTCCAGCTCTTGGGCTTAGGCGATTCTCTTGCCTCAGCCTCCAAAGTAGTTGGGACAACAGGCGCCTGCCACAATGCCCGGCTATTTTTTTGTTGCAGTTTGGCTGGGGCCGGGTTCAAACCTGCCACCCTCGGTATATGGGGTTGGTGCCCTACTCATTGTACAGGTACTGCCCTCTATCTGTTTTTCGGCACAAATCTCCATTCACTTTTCCCTTGATCTAGCCTGCATTCCATGGCTCGGTGTGAACACTCCCTGGCCCCAGGTCAGAACAAAACTTTATCTTGGTCAAATTCAACTCATGCCTGCTCTGTACCTGCAACAGGTGTTAAATACATCTGGGGGGAAAAACACACAACCATCCTGGCTGGCCTTGAAGGCTGAGTGGACCCTGGATATCCCTTAAATCAGGATGGTTCCTAGTCAGTACACTTTCCCTGCAGATTATTTTACACCTTTTCTTTAGTTTCAAACCTCCTTCCCTATCTCCTTACTCCTTCTTTCAGCTGCCGATCTTGATTTTTCACCAAAAGTTTGAAGCAGAAAAGAACTACCTCATCCTCTCATTACCAAATCTACAAACCCACCCAAGGATGTACTGGATTCTCTGTCTTTCCTCCTCTTAATACTGTATGCAATGTCCTTGTTCCTGCCTAAGAGTAACCTTTTCCCTTGTGGATCATGTCTTCTCTAGGACCTTAAGGGACATTGGTCCTATAATTACCCTCTCTTTTCTGCTCAAATATCTTTTATTTTTTTTTGCAGTTTTGGCCGGGGCCAGGCTTGAACCCACCACCCCTTGAATCTGCATATGGGGCTGGCACCCCACTCCTTGAGCCACAGGTGCCGCCCTCAAATCTCTTTGAATCAGCCAGTTATCCCATGTCAACCCTTCACTGCCTTCTCTTAACACATTCCAGTCCTCTGGAAACACATGCTGTGCTTTGAAGACTGTCTTGAGCTTCTGTACCCATGGCCTTCCCTCTCCTTGGCATGCTATCTGTCCTCTTTGTGCATTTGCCTAACTCCTCATCCCTCTAGATTCTGTTCTAAGTGTCCCTTCCACTTGAAGATTCCCCTGACGCCCTCATCTCTGCTGGATATTTCTGTTACAGCCTTACCAGGTTCATTGCCCACTGCTTAAGACAACAGGGGTTATTTATAGCAGAAAAAGAGTTTAATATCACAGGGGCCATGCAAGGAGATGGGAGGAAGTCCTTAAATGTGTCTCCCCAAGAATTTGGGAGAAAAGGTGTTTTTTTTTTTTTTTCTGAGACAGAGCCTCAAGCTGTACCCCTGGGTAGAGTGCCGTAGCATTACAACTCACAGCAACCTCCAACTCCTGGGCTCAAGCGAGTCTCCTGCCTCCGCCTCCCAAGTAGCTGGGACCGCAGGCACCTGCCACAACGCCCAGCTGTTTTTTGGTTGCAGCCGTCATTGTTGTTTGGCAGGTCCGGGCTGGATTCGAACCTGCCACCTTAGGTGTACGTGGCTGGCGCCTTAGCCGGTTGAGCTATAGGCACCAAGCTGAGAAAAGGTTTTTAATTATAGTTTGGTGTGCAAAGGCTAGGCAGTTGGGTCTGCTGATTGACTGGATTTGGGACAGAACCATAAGGGAGTAGAAATTATCTTTTTTGTTGAATCAGTTCTTGGGTGCAGATCACAAAACCAGTTGAGTCAGTCCCTTTATATGGGCTTGGGTGGGTTAGCAGTTCTACTGGAATGCATGGCCTTAACTCTATCTCAAGGCCTAGCCTAGGCAGTGTTATCCATGGGAGCAATGAAAAGAGCTAAGAATCTTTATGACCATTAGCTGTGTGAACCTGAGTAGTAAGCAATTATAGGAAAGCAAGCTAGGGAACCATGGTTGGTTATATGTATTTTTCGCCCACCTTGTCACCCTTTATTTTTATTTTTCTTGAGACAGAGCCTCAAGCTGTCCCCCTGGGTAGAGTGCTGTGGCATCACAGCTCACAGCAACCTCCAACTCCTCGGCTCAGGCAAGTCTCCTGCCTCAGCCTCCCAAGTAGCTGGAACTACAGGCACCCACCACAACGACTGGCTATTTTTTTGGTTGCAGCCGTCATTGTTGTTTGGCGGGCGGGCTGGATTCGAACCCGCCACCTTAGGTATATGTGGCTGGCACCTTAGCCACTTGAGCCACAGGTGCCGAGCCCTTTGTCGCTCTTTATAAAGGGCTGTTTCATCCTCCTCTGAGCTTGCAGCACAATGCAAGTGGCTGATCACAGCATCTGTCACACTGTGTCTAGGGGTCAGTCTGCAGCGGACTATAAGGAACTGATTAAGGGCAAACACTGTACCTTGTTAACCTTTGTAACCCAATTGAGTGTTCTGTGGGAATATTGGCTGCAGGAAGGAGGAAGGAAGATATCTCGGGCTCATATGTGTAACATTCCCGGACTTTGGGATACAGCCGCACCGTTGGCTGGAATAAAGGATGACAGACCAGGGAAGAAGGCAGACAGACATTCCTGCCCCACTCCCTTCTCCCTGTACTGGAAAGTGAAAGGTAAATCATGGGATAAAATCATTTAAAAAACTCAGACAAACTGAGAATCTCAACTGTCTCTACACTGCTGCAATCGTCCGTGTCCAATTTCTTTTGACTTCTTTTATAACCTTTTCTTCCATGTCTCTGTCTCTGCTATCTGCTTCTTTCTCTCCCATTGTTTCTTTAAAAGAGTGTCAATTTTGATTTTCTAGCTTTTCTTCCTACATCCCTTGGTCTCAGTTCCAGATTCTTTCGATCCACACTGTGGCTAATTTGTCCTTTCTGTGTGAGAACCTAGATCGGGTCTGTATGGTTGGGTTCGGAGGCCTCCAGCAGAGAGGTGGATGAATACTCATGGCGGGAAACTGAGCTCCACAGCGCGGGGTACTCCCCAGTTTACTCAAAGCCGGGCTGTTGAATCCCTGGGATCGCCCAGGAATCGGTCCCCGGTGAGGGGCGTGGTTTCTCCTCAAGAGCTGCTGCCTTGGATTGGTTCTGAGGGACCGGCCCCTCGGCCAATCAGGCGCGGGGGCGTCGTCCGGAGATGGGGCTCCGCCCTCGCCGGTGGCGCGTTCGGGACCTCCCGGCCCCGGCTACGGCCAGACTCTGAGGGTTTCTCCAGGCCCGCGGGCCAGAGTAGACATGGCTTCGGCCTCGGTGGCAGCAGCACGACGTGGTCTCGGCCGTGCTCCCCGTCTCCTCCTCCGGCGCGGCTACCAGACCGAGCGCGGCGTCTACGGCTACCGGCCAAGGAAGCCCGAGGGCCAAGAGCCCGGAGTGGGCCTGGCGCGCTCCCCAGGTCGGGACCGAGCTCGGGCAGCGCAGGTCGGGGCTGGCACGCGGGCTTCTGCTGGGGACGAGCTCGGGCGGCGCAGGTCGGGGCTGGCACACGGGCATCTGCTGGCCTAGCGTGCAGGGGGTGCTGCTGGGCGCGGGCTGTCGGGGAAGGAAGAGGCGAGCTGGGCAGAGCCAGGCGGGCGTGGGCGTTGTCAGCGTGGGGGTCACCCTCCTTCCACCCTCAGGGGCTGGGGTTCCTTACTTCCATGCCTGCCTGGTCTCGCGTCTTGCTAGTTCCGACCTGGTTTTGAAATCCCTGCCGGTTTTATTCTTTGGTTGTGAACATGTGGGAACTCAGCTGGTTGCGGAGACTAGGCGGTGGGAAACGTTACATCCCGAGAGCTCCCAGCTCCTTGAGTTAACCTAACCCAAGGATACATTTCCAGGGCCATCTGTGAGACTTGAGCGTGAGCAGGCGTGGTGGCCAAGACTTTGCTGCCTGGGAGAAGCGGGCAGTTCGTTCGCTATCTTGGACTGCTGCGTGGCGTTCATTATGCATTTGTCTCCTCGACCTAGCTAGCCTGTTATTTTAATTTCAGGGTTTACAACTCCTGTTAAACTTAGAACCATATTGCTGGTGGTTTCACTGGATGAGCAGTCACAAATATCAGTTTTTGGAACCCCCGTTGCATGCTCCAGCGACATGTTGGTTATGCTCTAAAATTACTGTATCATTATTCATCTTCACAGAGTAGAAGATGAACACAGATTTGATTATTAGAGGAAAATCATTTGGCATCCTTGATCCAGCTATTAGATTAACTTTGAAGATCCCTTCATCATCTAAGCACCTGACCTTTGCATTTTGAGTCTTGCATCACACACTGAGACCTGCATACCTTGCTCTTTACCTCAGGGGACATTTGGAGTAAACCTCATTTCTCTCCCACTTGAGTGTAATGGGCTTTCCTTAGGGAAGGTATTTTGGCCAACTAGATTAATTTCTTGAATTAGGTAAGACTATATAGATACTTTATTTCACTTTGCAGATTGAGTGTCCAGATTTTTATGTCAATTGTTCTTAAACTTAAATGTGCAAAGTGATTTAAATGTTTAAAATGCTGGTTTCCAGGCCGCCTTCCCTACTTTTCCTCACAGATTTTAATTCAGTGATCTGAAATGAGGTTCAGGATGTGCATTTTTATCAGGGACCCTCCATCATTCTCCAGCAGGAGGTCCAGGGCCACCCTTCCACCTTGTTCCATAAGGGGTGTTTGTATGTGCAGGACACATTGACAGTCTTTTCTTCACTTGAGATGGTTCAGGTGTGTGCTTAGTGCGCAATTATTGTGCTCTTGTTTGAGGTTTTTCCTCAAACGGGGTCTCAATTCGGTTCCTGTTAACAGCCTTGCAGTTTAGAACTAAACTTTGCTTTGGAAAAGCCTGGGCCGAGGGTTCTCACCTGCAAGACTGTATCAGAATCATCTTGGGAGCTTTGAGCTGGCTTGATTTTAGAGATAGCCTCCTTCCTCTTCCCTCCTTACCACTCCCTCACTAGCAATGAACTCATTCTATTGGGAGGTGCTTGGGGAAATCTGAAAATTCAGTATGGAGTTAGAACTGCAGGCCAAGGGTACAATGTAACGGGAAGAGTAAAGTCAATACTGGGAAAGAGTTGTTTGTGGCATGGTTGGAGGATCTGGTGTAAAGAATTTTATTGCTAAGACTAATAACTTTATTTTCATATTTACTTTTTAAAGTACTTTGAATCAAACTTAAGGACGAGTGGGCCATTTTGTAACAAGATTACTGTTGCAGGTAGATCTGTGACAGTTTTTTCTTCTTGTCCTATTTCAGAAAATTATTTTTGTACTAACTTTTTTTCTTGTACAGAGAGAATTATTTTTGTATTAACTCTCCCTACTAGGCTGTGTGGGAGAAAGGAGAGTTGCATAGGTCACCTCTAGTCATGTGACATTGGCCAGAACTTGGTCGGGTGTCTGTATACCCCCGCAAGGGAAAGTGGCAAGCATAGTCTTTACTTACTGAGGCCAGGTACTGGCTGAAAATTAATTTGAGAGAGAAGAGGAAAAAGATACTGGAATACAGTGTTATCGCCATTATATTCTATCTTTTTGGCCACTCAAGTATCCTAAGCTTTTCTTTTCTTTTATGTTTTTTTTGAGACGGAGCCTCAAGCTATCCCCCTGGGTTGAGTGCCATGACATCACGCTCACAGCAACCTCCAACTCCTGGGCTCAAGCGAGTCTCCTGCCTCAGCCTCCCAAGTAGCTGGGACCACAGGCGCCTACCACAACGCCTGGCCATTTTTTGGTTGCAGCCATCATTGTTGTTTGGCCGGCCCGGGCTGGGGATTTGAACCTGCAACCTTAGGTGTATGTGGCTGGCGCCTTAGCCACTTGAGCCACAGGCGCCAAGCCAAGCTTTTCTTTTAATATGTAGAATGCATTCTTTCTGTACCACTCAATTCTTGGATCCTGCTTGAAGTCCATTACCTCTGGATAATGTGCCCTTCCGTCTAACAGGTCTGGCTGTTGCTTCTCATGATCTAGAATTTTATGAACAGCCATCCATTCCATAGGTACAACATTCAATATACAAAGGAAACTCTTATCTGAAAAGCAAAGATGAGGAGGCTCGGCACCTGTGGCTCAAACGGCTAAGGTGCCAGCCACATACAGCTGAGCTGGTGGGTTCAAACCCAGCCCTGGCCAAAAACTGCAAAAAAAAAAAAAAAAAGTTTTTTGGGCTGCACTTCTAGCTCAGTGGGTAGGGTGTTGGCCCCATATACCAAGGGTGCAAGGTTGAAACCTGGCCCCATCCAAACTGCAAAAAAAATAGTCGGGCATTGTGGCAGGTGCCTGTAGTCCCAGCTACTTGGGATGCTGAGGCAAAAGAATCACCTAACCCCAAGAGCTGGAGGTTGCTGTGAGCTGTGACGCCACCATACTCTACTGAGAGTGATAAAGTGAGACTCTGTCTCTTTAAAAAAAAAAGTTTTTAAGCCTGACAACTCTGATTTTTTATTTTCTGCTGCCATGCCCTAGCTATTTCGCTCTCTAAATTTAATGGTGTTTACCCTGAGATTATCTGAAATACAGTAGAACCTCCATAGCTGACCACCTCCCTACACTGACCATCTCTTTAAGTTGACTAATTTTCATAGACAGACATGCACCACATGTACCTATCAGTATGGTAGGTCTAGTTCTTTATGTTGACCACCTCCATTTGTTGATCAGTTTGTTAATAGTCCCTTGGGTGGTCAGTTTATAGAGGTGCTACTGTGAAGACAATGCCCTTTATCTGATCTTTTTTTTTTTTTTGAGACAGTCTCTAGCTGTCACCTTGGGTAGAGTACCATGGCGTCATAGCTCACAGCAACCTCAAACTCTTGGGCTCAAGTCATCTTCCTACCTGGCCTATAATCCCACCCAGCACTGTGGGAGGCTGAGGTGAGGGAATTGCCTGAGCTCAGGAGTTGGAGATCAGCCTGGGCAAGAGTGAGACCCCCATTTCTATTAAGAATAGAAAGACCAGTCAGTCATTGTGGCAGGTGCCTGTAGTCCTAGTTACTCAGGAGGCTGGGGCAAGAGGATCACTTGAGCCCCAGAATTTGAGGTTGCTGTGAGCTATGATGCCATAGCACTTTACCCAGGGCAATAGAGTGAGGCTCTGTTATGGGTTCTGTGGGCATATAGTCTGCCTACAGGATATCACAAATGACAGTTTTACAAAATGTTTTGTCCTGGGAGGTGCCTGTGGCTCAGTGAGTAGGGCGCCAGCCCCATATACCGAGGGTGGCGGGTTCAAACCCAGCCCTAGCCAAACTGCAACAAAAAATAGCTGGGCGTTGTGGCCAGCGCCTGTAGTCCCAGCTACTTGGGAGGCTGAGGCAGAAGAATCGCCTAAGCCCAGGAGTCGGAGGTTGCTGTGAGCTGTGACTCCACTGCACTCTACCAAGGACGAAAAAGTGAGACTCTGTCTCTACCAAAAAAAAAAAAAGAAAGAAAAAAATGTTCGTCCTATTGTGTAGCATAACACTGTCCATCAGCCTTCCAGTGTGAAACGTGTGTCCTTGGCACCCATTAGCTGACTGCTAAACCATATGCATGTATTTTTAGGCTTTATTAGGGTAGCAACCTCCTTCTCTGGTACCAAATTTTGTATCAGACTAGATAAGTTCAGGTGCTGTGGCAGAGACCTGAAATAACAATGGTTTAAATAAGATAAGCAGGTCTGAGCTGATATACAACTTTGCTCTGCAAAATCCCAGGGGTTCAAATTTCTTCTACGTGGTTCCTTTACCATCCGTGGTTCCTTTACCATCCGGTGGGTGTTGCTGTCAACTGTGGTCCAAGATGGCTGACCACTATGTCCACGTCTGGCCAGCAAGAGGGAAGAAAGGGGAAGGAAAGAAGACATCCCTTCCCTATGAGAACATGGCCCAGAAATTGCATGTATTACTCTGCTAGCTTCTCACTGGGCAGAACCAGCTCCTTGCAGAGCTGAGAAGTAGTTATTTTTTCTGGGTAGCCATGTACTCAACTATCTACTACAGTGAAATAAGGAAAGGATCAAATTGTAGTATATGTACACCATAGAATACAATTCAGCCATAAGAAAAGACAGAGACTTTACATGTTTCTGAGATATGTAACAGAGACTTCTTTTATGTTTACCTGGATGGAGTCGGAACACATTCTTCTTACTAAAGTATCTCAAGAATGGGGGAAAAAGTATCCAATGTACTCAATACTGTTATGAAACCAATATATAAACACTCATATGAATGATAAAAGACAAATATAGTCTAGCGAGGGGGAGGGGTAAGGATAAAGAGGGAAGGAGTGAGGATGGGGTGAGGGGAAGGGGGAGGGTGATTGATGGGAGGAGGGAAGACATCTGGGATCTCACCTAATGTGCACAATGCAAGGGTGCATTTCAAAAGAACTAAGAGTGAATTTTAAATGTCTTACTGCAAAAAACAAGTAAATGGGCTCGGCGCCTGTGGCTCAAGCGGCTAAGGCACCAGCCACATACACCTAAGGTGGCGGGTTCAAATCCCCAGCCCGGACCCACCAAACAACAATGATGGCTGCAACCAAAAAATGGCCGGGTATTGTGGCGGGCGCCTGTGGTCCCAGCTACTTGGGAGGCTGAGGCAGGAGACTCACTTGAGCCCAGGAGTTGGAGGTTGCTGTGAGCATGATGCCATGGCACTCTATCCAGGGCGATAGCTTGAGGCTCCGTCTCAAAAAAAAAAAAAACAAGTAAGTGAGGTGATGGCAATGTTAATCAGTTTGATTTAAGCATTTCACATTGTATTTTGAATCATAACATTGAACCCCATAAATGTATACAGTTATGATTTTAATTAAAAATTAATTTAAAATAAATAGAGAAGAATGGAAATTGGGAATTAAAACAATCTCTTCTATAGCAGTATTGTAAAAATGTAGGGTGAACCATCCACCTGCAACTTTTACCTCACACTCATCAAATCTCTAACACCGTATTTCTCAAAGCCTTGCTTTCTTTATTTTTCATTATCTAAGCTCCTAGACCCTAATTCTGGTCTGCTACAAAAAGATTTTCATTACAGGGTTCCTAACCTGGGCCCATTAATTACTATGAAAGGGTTTCCAAGGGTCTCAGTACTTTGCACAACTCCATGTATAGATGTTTGTGTGTGTGTGTTCCTAGGTAGATGCCCTTGGCTTACATTATATTTTCAAAAATATCTGTGACTTCAGGAAGGTAAATCTGCTAGCCTAACTGGTATTATAATGGATGGCCTATTTCCCTTACAGCTTAGCCAAATCTTTCTGAACTATTGGTTCCATTTAGTTTTTTTTTCTCTCTTTTTTTTTTTTGAGACAGAGCCTCAAGCTATCCCCCTGGGTAGAGTGCCATGGCATCACGCTCACAGCAACCTCTAACTCCTGGGCTCAAGCCAGTCTCCTGCCTCAGCCTCCCAAGTAGCTGGGACTATAGGCGCCCGCCACAATGCCTGGCCATTTTTTGGTTGCAGCCATCATTGTTGTTTGGCGGGCCCGGGCTGGGGATTCGAACCCGCCACCTTAGGTGTATGTGGCTGGTGCCTTAGCCACTTGAGCCACAGGCGCCGAGCCTTTTTTTTCTCTTTTTTTGAGACAGAGTTTCACTATGTTGCCCTCAGTAGAGTGCTGTGACATCACAGCTCACAGCAACCTCCAACTCTTGGGCTTAAGTGATTCTCTTGCCTCAGCCTCCCAGGTAGCTGGGACTACAGGCGCCCACCACAACACCCGGCTGTTTTTTGTTGCAGTTGTCTTTGTTTAGCAGGTCCAGGCTAGGCTTGAACCTGCTACCTTCAGTGTATGTGACTGGCTCCTTATTCATTGAGCTACAGACGCCCAGCCAGTTTTTTTTTTTTTTTTGTTTTGTTTTTTTAAACTCAGACCTCCAGGGCAGTGCCTGTGGCTCTGTGAGTAGGGTGCCGGCCCCATGTACTGAGGGTGGTGGGTTCAAACCCAGCCTAGCCAAACTGCAACCAAAAAAAATGATGCCACAGCAGTCTACCGAGGGTGATAAAATGAAACTCTGTCTCTAAAATAAATAAATAAGTAAACTCAGACCTCCAAAGGCTCTACTTTGCATCTCAGAATAAAATGAAAAAATTTTCAATTGATATTCAATGCTTTCATATTTATTGACCCATTCTGGCTTCTTTCTTTCTTCTCTGACATCAGTTTTCCACTTTTCCAACTTTTTCCCAAAGCTCTTCTCCCTCGTTGTAGGCCTTTCTGCTTCTTACCCATCCCCCTTGGCCTGGCACCATTCCCCAGACCATCCTAATCTGAGCTTCCTTACCACCCAGTCCTGGGACCCCTTACACTCTTTCCAGCGGTTCTCAACCTTGCTAGTGCCGCAACCCTTTAATACAGTTCCTCATGTTGTGGTGACCCCCAACTATAAAATAATTTTCACTGCTACTTCATAACTGTAATTTTGCTACTGTTATGAATCATAATGTAAATATCTGATATGCAGGATGCATTTTCCAATGGTCCTAGGGATCGTGACCCACAGGTTGAGAACTGCTGCAAGACCTTTTTCTATTTGTGTATAGTTTTGTGTAGAGATCTTTTTCTGAGTTAGATTGAGATCATACTTGGTAGAGACATTGTTTTATATTCCCCTCTTATAGAACTGAATATTTGTTAGATGATTTATTCCTACTAAGAAATGTAAATAATGTTCTATATGTGCAATTTATTAATGACATTTAGTTCATTTGAATTTTCCATGTATAATTGTAACATCAAGTATCAAGAAAGGAAGCCCTTCATATACTGGGTAATACATTATTACCATGTTTTAGAAAAAGTAACAACTTTTTTTGTTTTGGCTGATGATGACAGTTGAGACTCTTTGGGTCTTAAGTCTTTTTTTTTTTTTTTTTTTTTGAGACAGGAGACTCAAGCTGTCCCCCTGGGCAGAGTGCCGTGGCATCACAGCTTACAACAACCTCCAACTCCTGGGCTCCAGCGAGTCTCGTGCCTCAGCCTCCTGAGTAACTGGGACCATAGGCGCCTGCTACAATGCCCGGCTATATTTTTTGGTTGTAGCCGTCATTGTTGTTTGGCGGGCCTGGGCTGGATTCAAACCCACTACCTTGGGTGTATGTGGCTGGCACCTTAGCCACTTGAGCCACAGGTGCCAAGCCTTAAGTCTTATATAAGTGTTGTTTATGGTCATTTCTGCTAACTAGAACTGAGTAGGCCAAGGACATGTTGGAAAGCCCTCAGTGTTTTTCACGATGTCTCCCAGGTGGCCCATGGTACCATCTTGGTTGAGAGGAATAACTGAGTTAGTATGATGGATGATGTCTATAACTTTTAGGTATTGGCAAAGTGAATCAAAGGACTAACCCTGCTAGAACTGGCCACATGGCATCTCCCACATCGAAAATGACCAGTGGAGGAGGAGGTACAGAGCCTTCCCACTCCCCTACCCTTCACGGGACTTCTGTTTTTAAATGTTTACCTTGGCTAAAATCAATGACCACATTATTCACTAATGCTTCCCTTGTATTAAGGCTTTCAAGAGATATTGAATTTGCTTCTAGTAACCTTTCCGATGGCAGAGTACCACTAGTTAAAATTTGACCCGTGATGAGTGTTTTTTTGGTAGCAAGCTATTAGTAACAACTTGTACTTTAACCTCTGTAAACTTTGATTTCCAAGGAAACTTGAATTTATTTATCAGACATCCCAGTTTAAAATGGAGATGGGTTTAGAAGTAGTGATTCAAGGGTATAAATTTTATCATAGAGGTTTTGGGACCTCTGTTATAAAAAATGACAGAATTTAGAGACCATCAGGAAGATGGGGCCACAGGACCCCAGACAGCATTAGTGGTTACTAACTTTCTCACCAAGCTTCAGTCGTTGAAGCAGCTTGTAGGGTTCTTGCATATTGGGAATAACAGAAGCTTTTAAAGGAGTCATAGGAAAATCTGAATGCATTAGAGATTTTTGAAAACATAATTCTGGAGCACAAGTACAAACTGAAGAAGGCTAAAGACATTAGCTCTTGCACTTACAAAAAAAAAGGGTCTTCATGATGTCTAGTTCTCTCATCTCTTTTGCTATAGACTCAGGACTTTTCAATATTTGTTGGGTGTAACAAATGAAATGCTATACTGAAGTCAAACACAGGAGTTTTTTTGTTTTTGTTTTTGTTTTTGTTTTTTGAGACAGAGCCTCAAGCTGTCCCCCTGGGTAGAGTGCCGTGGCATCTCAGCTCACAGCAACCTCCAACTCCTGGGCTCAAGCGAGTTTCTTGCCTCTGCCTCCCAAGTAGCTGCGACCACAGGCGCCCGCTACAACGCCCGGCTATTTTTTGGTTGCAGCCGTCATTGTTGTTTGGCGGGTCCGGGCTGGGGATTCGAACCCGCCACCTTAGGTGTACATGGCTGGCGCCTTAGCTGGTTGAGCTATAGGCGCCGAGCCAAACACAGGAGTTTAAAGGCCAGCTTCTTCAGTACCTGGCTGTGTCACCTTTTGCCAGTCACTTATCTCTTTTGGGTCTCAGTTAATCCTTATGCAGATAGGGATACCTATTTCAGAGTTTTTGCAGGATTAAGTATGATGTGTATGAAAAGAAACAACATAGTTGGCCAGAGCACGGTGGCTCACACTTAGAATTCTAGCACTCTGGGAGGCCAAGGTGGGTGCATCACGTGAGCTCAGGAGTTCAATCAAGACCAGCCTGAGCAAGAGCAAGATCCCATCTCTACTGAAAAATAGAAAAACCAGCAGGGTGTGGGGGCCGGCACCTGTGGTCCCAGCTACTTGGGAGGTTTATGCAAGGGGATCATGTGAGCCCGAGAGTTTGAGGTTGCTGTGAGCTATGATACCACTGCACTCTACCCAGGGCAACAAAGTGAGACTCTGTCTCAAAAAAAAAAATAATTCCAACATAGTGTGCAGCAAAAGTTAGTATTCAATAAATAGTCACCATCATTTTTTTCTCAATCTGTGTCCCTTTCTTACTAGCATATATATATCTTGACAATGATTTAGGAAAGGATTGGAAAAAGCTAAAAGAACCAGAACAAGCTTTCTATTTAGAGTTCAGAGTCTTTTTACAAGAAAAAATGTTTGGCAAAATATTATTTTTTATTTTTATTTTTTGGCCGGGGCTGGGTTTGAACCCCCTACCTCTGGCATATGGGGCCAGCGCCCTACTCCTTTGAGCCACAGGCGCTGCCCGTGTTTGGCAAAATGAATTTACTCTTCAAAGCCTATTGTGTTTCAGGTGGGATATTATATAAAATGAATCCAGTTGCATGCCCTAAGTCTGAGTTTATCATACAAAATATTGTATTCTGGTACAAAGTTGTTTGGCTTTTAATGTGGTTATATATGAAATTCCTAAGGTAAGGTAAAGTTAGAGGTCACTATCTCATTTTAATAGGGTTCTAAGGAACTCAAATTATGAGATTCCCTTTCTTGGAAGTCTCATGTTTTTATAGATGCTCAGTGCTCCCACTTGCTTTAAGCTTATGCTACCTCGAATGAAAATAGAACTGTGGATTTGGTCTAGATGATTTTGGGGAGAGGCTGCTTATGATCGAATGATGAAAAATAACTACATTGACTTTTAATGTAAGTACTAAGTTTAGTTTAAGTCACTTGGCACTGTACTTCGTGCTGGCTAATATGAGCATTTTTCTTCCAGAAAACAAAACACCATTCTGTGCCCCCCCAATATTTGCTTATAGCAGAGATAAAGTAATTGATATAGATATCCCTACTATAATTAAAACAAATTCTTTTTGTGTTAGCTAATGTTCTTTTAGTTATAAGTAACAGAAAACAACTACTCTAGCTTTTTTTTTTTGGAGACAGAGCCTCAAGCTGTCCCCCTGGGTAGAGTAATTATTATTTTTTGCAAATGTACACTCATGGTTCTATTTCCTGTTTTTTTCCACTACCAACTTTAGGTACTGAGATAAATTTAAGGCAATAAATGTGTTGTTGGTTTTTTTTTTTAATTTTTTTTGGCCAGGGCTGGGTTTGAACCTGCCAACTCCAGCATATGGGGCCAGTGCTCTTTTGAGCCACAGGCACTGCCCCCACTTAATGTGTTTTCTAGATGTGGATAGTCTTTATCCTCAAAACTGCCTATGGATGTGGTGGGTAGGAGCCATTTAAACTGCTTAAAGCTACAACTGCTTCTTTAAAAAACTTGATTTCTGTGGCTCAGCACCTGTCGTTCAGTGGCTAGGGCGCCAACCACATACCCCAGGGCTGGGGTTCGAACCCAGCCAGGGTCTGCCAAACAACATGGCAACTACAACAAAAAAATAGCCTGGTGTTGTGGCGGGCCCCTGTAGTTCCAGCTACTTAGGAGGCTGAGGCAAGAGGATCACACAAGCCCAAGAGTTTGAGATTGCTGTGCACTGTCATACTACAGCACTCTACTGAGGGTGATATAGTGAGACTCTGTCTCAAAAAAAAAAAAGTTGATTTTTGTGGTTTGTGGGCATTTCCTAAACTGTTTGTATTGTTTTATTTCCCTCTGATTTAGTGGATCATGGCCTTGCCAGATTGGTGACAGTATACTGTGAGCATGGTCATAAAGCTGCCAAAATCAACCCCCTGTTTGCTGGACAAGCCCTGCTGGAGAGTGTACCTGAAATCCAAGCCTTGGTGCAGACGCTGCAGGGCCCTTTCAACACCACAGGTACAGCTCATCTTCCCCAGGGATGAACAGGGAGCTGCCCGAAGGAGGTGGAGTTCCTTTCTTGTTCTTTGTTTTTTAATTTTAACTTACTTATTTATATTTTTTTGAGACAGAGTCTCACTATATCGCCCTTGGTACAGTGCCATGGCATCACAGCTCACAACAACTTCAAACTCTTGGGCTTAAGCAATTCTCTTGCCTCAGCCTCCCAAGTAGATGGGACTACAGCCACCCCCCACAATGCCCAGGTGTTTTTTGGTTTCTTTTTGAGACAGAGTCTCACTGTGTTGTAGAGTGCAGTAGCATCATAGCTCATAGCAACCTCCAACTCTTGGGCTTAAGTGATTCTCTTGCCTCAGCCTCCCAAGTAGCTGGGACTACAGGTACCTGCCACAATGCCCAGCTATTTTTTGGTTGTAGTTGTCATTGTTGCAGATGAAAGGTAAGTTTTAATTTTCATTTTGAAATTACTGTAGTATCAAAACTTAGCATAAAGCAACAGGGCTCTGTGTGAAGAAAGTTTCGTTTTTTCTTCTCCTAGTTTTACTACTTCCTAGCCTTTGACCATATTTTTAGTTGTACCTTTAGAAACATCTAGATAAGTGTTAATAATGACCCACGTTATTGAGCACAAAGTGCTCTGAATTGAGGTCATTATTTTGGCATGTTCCAGAATCCGTTTGCTGCAGGGTTGATTGTTCTTCAGAATGATCCCTTTGATTCTCCTTCGTAGGATTATTGAACATGGGGAAGGAAGAGGCCTCTCTGGAGGAAGTACTGGCCTATCTCAATGAAATCTACTGCGGGCAGATCTCTATTGAAACTGCCCAACTTGAGAGCCAGGAGGAGAAAGACTGGTTTGCCAAGAGGTTTGAAGAACTGAAAAAGGAGACTTTTACTACAGAGGAACGGAAATATCTGTCCAAGCTAATGCTAGAATCTCAGGTACAAAAGCTGCCTCTATCATCAGTGGCATACATCAGCTCATTTCCTATGAAGATGTATAAGTATTGAAGAGATGGAATTTAGCCATAACTCCGAATTTATTCCCCCCTCTCCATTGCCTCAGCACAACAGACAATAGCACACCCAGCACTTTATTCCAAATAGAAGAAAAAAAAAAAAGATTGCCAAGCAATCAAGCCATTGGTTCTCCTCAGAGTCAAAATACTTATGTATTTGTCTGCTCACTCTTTCTCTTAAGATCTTACTTCTTAGACTGGATATGATGGCTCAGACCTGTAGTCTGGCATCTTGGGAGGCCACAGTGGGAGGATCCCTTGAGTTCAGGAGTTCAAGATCAGTCTGAGCAAGAGCCAGACCCCATCTCTACCAAAAATAGAAAAACTAACTTGGCATCCTGGTGGGTACCTATAGGCCCAGCTATTCAGGAGGCTGAGGTAGGAAGAGCCCTTGATCCCAGTTCAAGGTTGCTGTGAGCTAGGCTGATACAATGACACTCTAACTTGGGGCAATAGAATTAGACTGTATCAAAAAAAAATCTTATTTCTTAAGAATTTACCTGAAGCAATCAAAAGATTATATGTGGGAGAGGCTCTTGATACAAAAAAAAAAATTTTTGAGACAGAGTCTCAATCTGTTTCCCAGGCTAGAGTGCAGTGGATTCCTCATAACTCACAGTAATCTGGAATGTCTGGGCTCAAAGTGATCCTCCTGCCTCAGCCTCCCAAGTAGCCAGGACCAGACTGGCTAATTTTTCTCCACCACCAGACTGTCTAATTTTTCTTTCTTTCTTTTTTTTTTTTTTAGAGACAAGGGTCTCACTCTTGCTTGGGCTGGTCTTGAACTCCTAGCCTTAAGCAGTCTTCCCGCCTGGGTCTCCCAGAGTTTTAGGATTACAGGTGTGAGCTACTATGCCTGGCCTTGATATAGATTAATGGAACCGAATCTCCATCAGAGCTATGATCAGGACTCAGGCATGTCAAGATGACCAGAAGCCTCTTCCCGATAGTATGGATGGTTGGATAATTTGCAGTCCTGATGGAATAGCACTATAAAGCCTCCCCAATCAAACTGATGCAGTGAGAGAGGCCCTTGGTGTGGAAAAACACATGTTCTGGATCAGTGCCTATAGCTTAGTGGCTAGGGAGTCAGCCGCATACACTGGAGCTGGCAAGTTCGAACCCAGCCCGGGCCTGCCAAACAACAATGACAACTACAACAACAACAAAAAAATAGCCGGGCGTTGTGGCAGGTGCCTGTAATGCCAGCTGCTTGGGAGGCTGAGGCAAGATAATTGCTTAAGCCCAAGAGTTTGAGGTTGCTGTGAGCTGTGATGCTATGGCACTCTGCTGAGAATGACATAGACTCTGTCTCAAAATAAAGCAAAAGAAAAGGAAAAAAAAAACCTATTCTCAGGGCTTCCCTTAGGGCACCTTCTTCCAGCCTTCAGCTTGTTCTCTCTGCAGCGCCCCCTGCAGGCTGAGGTCCTCGAGAGCTTTCCTGCCATGTTCTGTGTTACTCAGTATCCGTGGGATGTGCAGCCAAGGGACGCAGTTGTGGCCGCAGGAGCGGTGCGGGGTCTTCTCTCACACTCATCTGCCTTTCCCTGGAGTCGCTGGCTACCTTCCCACAGCTCACGTATCTGACGTCACGTTCCACAGGAATTTGACCACTTTTTGGCCACCAAGTTCGCCACGGTGAAGCGATACGGAGGCGAAGGGGCTGAAAGCATGATGGGCTTTTTCCACGAGCTGCTGAAGATGTCAGCCTATGCTGGGATCACCGATGTCATCATAGGGATGCCCCACAGAGGGAGGCTGAATCTGCTGACCGGCCTCCTGCGGTTCCCTCCAGAGGTAAGTTTGCTTTCTGTGTTTGTCACTGGTGCTACGTAATTGACTGTGACAGAATCATTTTTAGAAAGCCAATGAAGCTTACAGGCAATTGATCTGGGAGATTGCTTAGTTAATTGATAGAACTTAATCAGGCAGAATTGGTATTCAGGTGTTTTTTTTTAAATATACATATATATTTGTTGCTTAAATGATCCTCCTGCTTTAGCCTCCC
The DNA here is from genome assembly GCA_963575145.1 of Galago senegalensis. Taxonomy (NCBI): domain Eukaryota; kingdom Metazoa; phylum Chordata; class Mammalia; order Primates; family Galagidae; genus Galago; species Galago senegalensis. The sequence continues at coordinate 17,217 of CAUYTI010052007.1, read as the reverse complement.
AAGTAGTTGGGACCACAGGCATGCAGCATGCCTGGCTAATTTTGTTATTTTTGTAGAGGCAGTATTTCTTTTTTCTTTCTTTCTTTCTTTTTTTTTTTTTTTCTTGAGACTTTTTTTTTTTTTATTCTGTCATCCTCGGTAGAGTGCCAGCATCACAGCTCATAGCAACATCAAACTCTTAGGCTTAAGCAATCCTCTTGCCTTAGCCTCTCCAGTAGCTGGGACTACAGGTGCCTGCCATAGCACCTATTTTTTTCTTTTTTTAGTAGAAATAGAGTCTTGAAAAAAAGCTACTTTATTCTGTTTAAAAATAAAATAAAGAAAGAAACAGAGTCTTGCTGTTGCTTAGGCTGGTCTCAAACTCCTGAGCTCAGGCAGTCCACCTGCCTTGGCCTCCTACAGTGCTGGGATTATAGGCATGAGCCCCCGTGCCCAGAATGAAAGGATTGACCAGTGGAGGCATATGCTTAAATACATGCCCAAATTCTTTTTTTTTTTTTTAAACAGCCTCAGACTCTCACCCTGGGTAGAGTGGTATGGCATCACAGCTCACAGCAACCTCTAGCTCCTGGGCTTAAGCAAATCTCTTGCCTTGGCTTCCCAATTAGCTATGACTATAGGTGCCCACCGCAACGCCCAGCTATTTTTTTTTTTTTTTTTGGCTATAGTTGTCATTGTTGTTTGGCAGGCCTGGGCTGGATTCGAACCCGCCAGCTCCGGTGTATGTGGCTAGCGCATTAGCCGCTTGAGCTACAGGCACTGAGCCACATGTTGGAATTCTTAGACCAAAAATTGCATTCCTAAAATTTCCAAGAGGCAGAAATGACTGAGAATTCTTATGCTTGTGAGAAACACACATGTGCCTACAGCTGTCTGTTCCTGTTTGGGGATAAGTCAGGAAGAAGCATTTGTGAACTAGAGAAACTTTCAGTTCCTTTGTTCAAACAATGTGGGGAATTTAGATGACTAACATGATGGTTTTGGGGAAATACCTTAGTTTGAGACCAAGCTTTGTTACTTACTAGCTGAGGGCCTTTAACAGTTTACCTAAATTCTTTGTTTGTTTGTTTTTAATTTACTTAAATTCTATTTGTTTGTTTTCAAAATGGCAAATAACATATCACCCAGAAGAGTACAAAAATGGCATGCAGACCAGTATGTAGAGGAATCTTTTGAAAGTAGACGGGGTAGATCTGACTTGAGCTGGGCAGTGTACTTCACTCTTGTCCAAAAGAGATTACTGCCTATCCTGTTAACTTTCCTCTCTACCTTTTATGAAATTAATACCAAGTTCTCTTTGGAAAATGAAATCTAACAGGTATATTTTTACAATATTTCATGACCAAGGTTACCTGCTATTTGCCTTACCTTAAAGTGGTTCCAAGTCTGTGCCTATCTTTAAACAACACTTAGTTATAATAGTTATGAAAGCATTTGTGTGGAGGTTCTTTTGTTGTATGATTTAAGCTAATCACTTCTTCTTCCCTGGTCTCCACTGTGGTAAGAGATATTTTTTTCCCTTGCATGTTTTTTCATCATAGCTCATGTTCCGTAAAATGCGAGGCTTAAGTGAATTTCCAGAGAATCTCTCAGTGACCGGAGATGTCCTGTCTCACCTGACCTCCTCTGTGGACCTGGACTTTGGCGCACACCATCCTGTCCACGTGACAATGCTGCCTAATCCTTCGCATCTGGAAGCTGTCAACCCCGTGGCCGTGGGGAAAACTCGTGGCAGGCAGCAGTCTCGACAAGACGGGGACTACTCTCCAGACAGCTCAGCTCGTCCCGGGGACAAAGTCATTTGCTTACAGGTACTTGGGGCTTTAGGAAGTAAGGTCAGAGGTTGGGAAAATGAGAGAAAGAACATCTGGGTTTGTAGGGCTAAGAGGAGACTATAGATGTTCAAGGGAAAACTGAGATGACCTTTTGTGAAAAGAAGATTCTGGGCTCATTTTAAAAATTAATGGCAGATACAAGGTCTACTGGGGTTTCCACGGCAGTTTTCCTTTCTCAAGTTGTGAATTAACTGAGGGGTATTGGCTGGCACACCTGCTAATTCCCAGAGGACAGACATTATTACTTCTCTGAAAGTACAGGCCGGTAGGAAACTGTGGTGTCTGTATAACTAACAAGACTATGAGAGTGGGGTTTTACTTCATTTGCTTGTTTGTTTTAAAATGAAGGCCTTTGGCATTAAGGTGAACAACATAAATTATTAGCGTGGCTCTGTCTTCATCTATCCCTGCCCCCCAACTTTTGGCAACCCAAGAAGAGGTTTGAGCTTTGGGTCACATTTTCTTCTAAGAGTATTCATTTAAATATTAACCTTTAACTAGTGGGATAATTAATCCAGATATCAACAATGGAGTCTTCAAACCCCATAAGTGGTGGGGATATAAATATATATATATAGCAATAGAATATTCTGCTAAGTGTACAGATTTTTCATGGGCCAGAAACTTGTAGCAAATGAACTAGGGGTAGGCAGAATTGGATTTGATTTAAATCTTCAAATCATTAGCCATCCCCTTACTTGTCATTTAATTCATTCTATTTTGAACTACTTTAGTCATTCACCGAGTACAGTGAGCTGACCTTAAGACCAACTTCTGAAGAAAGAGGTGAAAATGACATTTTCTTTTTTTTTTTTTTTTTTCAGTTTTTTGCCAGGGCTGGGTTTGAACCTACCACCTCTGGCATATGGGGCCGTCGCCTTATCCCTTTGAGCCACAGGCACCACCCAGACATTTTCTTTCTTTTTTTTTTTTTGAGACAGAGCCTCAAGCTGTCCCCTAGGGAGAGTGCCCTGGCATCACAGCTCACAGCAACCTCAAGCTCTTGGGTTTGACCAATCCTCTTGCCTTAGCTTCTAAAGTAGCTGGGACTACAGGCCTCTGCCATAACACCTGGCTAGTTTTAAAAACAGGGTCTTGATCTTGCTCAGGCTGGTCTCAGACTCCTGAGCTCAGGCAGTCCACCTGCCTGGGCCTCCCAGAGTGCTAGGATTACAGATGTTAACTCACTCCACCCAGCCTTAGGACATTTTCAATAGCATTAAAAAAATCTACTTGCAAATATTCTTTCTTCATTTTTATTTATTTCTTCTTATTCTCTGAGCTTATCAGATCATTTTATTTAGTTCAGTGTTTTGTGTTTTGGCTTTTTATGATAATAGCGTGTTTTGTTTTGTTTTGTTGAGACAGAGTTTCACTCTGTTGCCCTAGGTAGAGTGCTATGGCTTCATAGCTCATAGCGACCTCAAACTGTTGGCCTTAAGCAGTCCTCTTGCCTCAGCCTCCCAAGTGGCTGGGACTATGGGCACCTGCCACAATACCCTGCTAATTTTTCTATTTTTAGTGGAGATGGAGTCTCACTCTTTCTTACTCAGGCTGGTCTTAAACTCCTGAACTCAGGCAATCTACTGCCTTGACCTCCTAGGATTACAGGCATGAGCCACCACATCCAGCCAATAAATAGCCTTTCAATGTGAAGCCAGTAGAGCACATACTTTTTTCTAAGATCTTCTAAGGTCATAATTCCTTTACTATTTGCTTTAAACTTAAAGATGGTTTTCCTCTCAGGGCAGTAGTGCTTGCCTATAATCTTAGCTACTTGGGAGGTTAAGGTGGGAGAATACTTGAGCCCAGGAGTTTGAGGCCAGGCTGGGCAACATAGTGAGACCCCATCTCTTTTTTGTTTGATTGTTGAGACAGAGTCTCACTCTGTTGCATAGGCTAGAGTGCAGTGGCATCATCATAGCTCTTTGAAACCTCAAAGTTGTGGGGTCAAGCCATCCTCCTGCCTCAGCCTCCCTGACAGATGCTACCATACCCAGCTAATTTTATTATTCATTTGTAGAGATGGAGTCTGGTTCTTGCTCAGGTTGGTGTTGAACTCCTGAGCTCCAGTGCTCCTCAGCCTCCCAGAATGCTAGGATTACAGGTGTGAGGCACTGTACCTGGCCTAGTGAGAGCCCATCTCTAACAAAAAAATTTTCTTGTTCTCTCCCACCTAGTCTGCCAGGTATTGTAATATAGTGACTTTGAATGTTCTAGAAGGATAGCATATATATTCTTCCATGATAATGTTTTGCTTTTCTGCAAATCTTCTTTCTCCTTATACATGAGACACTTTTCTCCCACACCTCATCATGTCACATTCCTGTATGTTCACAGTGGTGGCAAAGATTAGGGGACGTGAGCCACACGGTCTCTCTCCAGGAGGTGAGATGAGAGGAAGAGTGAAAGCCATGCTCTGTTCCCTGCACCTCATGGGCTGCCCCCTGGCAAGATTTCCTAGAGCTGATTTCTCTTTACATCCAACAGCCCTGCCTTCATGGTGCCCCCAGAATGTTTGCTTCTGTGATGACACGATGTGGCAGAAACAGGTTCCCTGACAGTGGCTGCAACAGGAAAAGGACTGACTGAGCATCTTTGTAAAAGGCGAAAGATTGATACAATCTGAAGAGAAACCAGGGTTGACTGAGCATCTTTGAAAGATGCTTTGGAGCTCAGCCTGACCATTCTAGGAATCTGTGACCCATATGTTTTTAGGATGGCAGTGGAGATGTGACAGGGTGGTTTCTCTTCCTGCTAGTATGTGAAAGTGGTTTATCCCAGTATGAAAGAAAATGTAAATTTCTTATACTTTATCTTCCTTTTCTCTTTTCTCACCCCATGGTTTAGGTTCATGGTGATGCTTCTTTCTGCGGACAAGGGATTGTTCCAGAAACGTTCACACTGTCTAACCTACCACATTTTAGAATTGGTGGGAGTGTCCATCTCATTGTCAACAATCAGCTGGGTTACACCACCCCAGCAGAGAGAGGAAGATCTTCTTTATACTGCAGTGACATTGGTAAGTAGCACAGGGGAGGTGACATCTGTCCACTGCAGTGATGCGGCTGTGTGGCACAGGGGAGGTGACCTCTCCATTGCAGTGATGTGGCTGTGTGGCACAGGGGAGGTGACCTCTCCATTGCAGTGATATGGCTGTGTGGCACAGGGGAGGTGACCTCTCTGCTGCAGTGATGTGGCTGTGTGGCATAGGTGAGGTGACATGTGTCCACTGTGGTGGTGTTGGTGTGTGGCACAGGGGGATGTTGCTGGGTCAGACAAGGTATTTGTAGAGAAACCTCTATCTAGTTCACTCAGCCATTACAATGAGCCTCACTGGTTAGTCACTCATAGTGAGACTCTGTCTCAAAATAAATAAATAAACAAATAAATACATAAATATTTACTCACTAAAAATAAATAAATTATTTATTATTTGTTTATTTGTTTATTTTGAGACAGAGTCTCACTATGTCGCCCTGGGTAGAGTGCCGTGGCATTATAGCTCACAGCAACCTCCAACTCTTGGGCTTAAGTGATTCTCTTGCCTATCACCACGACCACAGTGCTTGGCTATTTTTCTGTTGCAGTTGTTATTGTTTAGCAGGCCTGGGCCGGGTTAGAACCCACCTACCTCGGTATATATGGCCGGCACCCTTACCCACTGAGCTATGTGTGCCACCTGCTTATCTTTTTTTAATTTGAGACAGATCTTACTTTCCATCCCAGGCTGGCCTGCAGTGGTATCATCATAGCTCACAGCAGCCTCAAACTCCTGGGCTCAGATGATCCACAGGAGGCTAAGAGATCCTTGTGCCTGAGCTTCCCAAGTAGCTGGGACTATAGCTGCCTGTCAGTATGCCCAGCTGATTTTATTTTTAATGGAACGATTCACGAATTTGCGTGTCATCCTTGCACAGGGGCCATGCTAATCTTCTCTGTATCATTCCAATTTTAGTATATGTGCTGCTGAAGCAAGCACTGATTTTTTTTGAGACAGAGCCTCAAGCTATCCCCCTGGGTAGACTGCTATGGCATCACAGCTCATTGCAACCTCCAACTCCTGCGCTCAAGCGAGTCTCCTTCCTCAGTCTTCCAAGTAGCTGGGACTACAGGCGCCCGCCACAATGCCCGGCCATTTTTTTGGTTGCAGCCATGATTGTTGTTTGGCGGGCCCGGGCTGGGGATTTGAACCCGCCACCTTAGGTGTATATGGCTGATGCCTTATCCGCTTGAGCCACAGGAGCTGAGCCGATATTTTTTTTTGCAGTTTTTGGCCAGGGCTGGGTTTGAACCTGCCACCTCCAGCACGTAGGGCTGATGCCCTACTCCTTTGAGCCACAGGTGCCACCCTGTCAGCTGATTTAAAAAAAAAAAATTATAGAGTTATGATCTCACTATGCTGCCCAGGCTGGTCTCGAAATCCTGGCCTCAAGTGATCTTCCCAGCTTGACCTCCCAAAGTGCTGGGATTAGAGGTGTCAGCCACCATGCCCAACCTCTTTTTAAGTTTTGGATCATGGCTCGGCGCCCGTGGCTCAAGTCGCTAGGGCACCAGCCACATACACCTAAGGTGGTGGGTTTGAATCCAGCCCGGGCCTGCCAAACAACGATTACGGCTGCAACCAAAAAATAGCCGAGCATTGTGGCGGGTGCCTGTGGTCCCAGCTACTTGGGAGGCTGAAGCAAGAGACTCGCTTGAGCCCAGGAGTTGGAGGTTGCTGTGAGCTGTGTGATGCCAGGGCAGTGTACCCAGGAGGACAGCTTGAGACTCTGTCTCAAAAAAAAAAAAAAGTTTTGGATCAGACATGTTCACTAGTCACCAACAGTGATGCTCAGTGAACATTCCTTTCCAAGGTGATCCTTAAATCAGACAAGCACAGACCTGAGAGTGAATCACCTTCAATTGTTTAAGTAACCGGATGAACAATCTGGTGAAAGGCAGAAAGCAAAGCAGTTAGTGCAACACTAGAGTCCTTGTCTTCAGGGTGTTCTAATTTGGGGTGCCTGAGGTCTTGGTCAAAACAGACAGGTTCAGTCACCAAATCTGGTGAAAATCTAGTGAGGACTAGGCTGAGACGATTCAAAGTCAATGTGTTTTAATCTGTGAAACTGGCAGTCTCAGGAGTAAGGGTGGGCTTTCATTCCTGTCTCACTGAATTAGAAGAACTGTTCTGTTTTTACGCTCAGAGCCTGCACTGGGTGCCTTTCACAGTTGTCTGTGTGAATTCTTGGTGATTAGCCTGATAGAGATACTGAAGGTCCATTGCAGAACTTGTCTTTGGAGAAAATTTATCTTTTTCTAGGACGCATCCTTTAATGATTTTTTATATCAAGAAGAAAGAAAATAGTAATAATGACAATAACAAAATAAATACCAACTGTTATGTATAGACAATGTACGTGACAGTGTTAAGCATTAGTACTTTATATACATTAACTCATTTAAGCTCCATAGCATTTCTTTTTTATTATTTTTTTCTTTTTTATATTTTAGAGTCAGAGACTCACTTTGTTGCCTTTGGTAAAGTGCTGTGGCGTCACAGCTCACAGCAACCTCCATCCAGGTCCTGGGCTTAGGCGAATCTCTTGCCTCAGCCTCCAGAGTAGCTGGGACTACAGGCGCCCGCCAGAACACCCGGCTATTTTTTGGTTGCAGTTTGGCCAGGGCCAGGGTCGAACCCGCCACCCTTGGTATATGGGGCCAGCACCCTGCCCAGTGAGCCACAGGCTCCACCCTAAGCTCTACAACATTTCTAAGAAGTAGTTTTAGAGATGAGTAGACTGAGATCATGACCTCATCAAAGTCACATAGTATGTCATGGAGCTGGAACTTGCTGGCTGGACCGCAAAGCTTGGGTTCTAACCAACCAGCCAGTCTCCCTGCAGGGACTGGGCTCTCTTCCCACACAGGCGGCAAGACTTAGGGAGGGCTAATATGATTCTGGGTTAATTATCTGGCTTCACCTTGGTCCTCCCTGCTTAGGGAAGCTCGTGGGCAGTGCCATCATCCATGTCAACGGAGACAGCCCAGAGGAAGTGGTCCATGCCACACGGCTGGCTTTTGAATACCAGCGCCGGTTCCGGAAGGATGTCATTGTTGACTTGTTCTGCTATAGGCAGTGGGGCCACAATGAGCTGGACGAGCCTTTCTTCACCAACCCAGTCATGTACAAAATCATCAGGTACAATTACACACTTTCCTTTGACACAGCCCCTCCTCCCAGGGTGCTTTATTAGTTTTAATACACTCTCAGGTGGGGTGGCCATCTTCCCCAGTTTGCCTAGGATGTGAAACTTTCAACACTGTTATCTGACTGGGACCATCCCGGGCAGAGTCACCTCACATTCTTCACACTCTATGTTTCCTCTTGGCATAGAGAAGGGCAACTTGACGGCTTAGCAGATGGCAAGACAGCAGGAGGAGGACTTGGGCACAGCCTTGCCCAAAACTACTTAGCATGGTGTTGGCAGGATCAGGAATAGAACCTGCGTGGTTCACGTCACAAACCAAAGATGTGGACCTGCTTTGCCTCTTGGCTGGAGGAGACACAGGGATTTTTAGCAAATGTTCTGAACTGTGCTGTCCAGTATGGGAGCCACTGAAATGCACTGGTCCTGATTGATGTGCTATTAAGGGTGACATCACACCAGATTCTTTTTTTTTTTTTTTTTGAGACAGAGCCTCAAGCTGTCCCCCTGGGTAGAGTGCCGTGGCATTACAGCTCATAGCAACCTCCAACTCCTGGGCTCTAGCAAGTCTCCTACCTCCACCTCCCAAGTAGCTAGGACCACAGGCACCTGCCACAATGCCCAGCTATTTTTTGGTTGCAGCTGTCATTGTTGTTTGGCGGGCCCGGGCTGGGGATTCGAACCCGCCACCTTAGGTGTACGTAGCTGGCACCTTAGCCGGTTGAGCTATAGGCGCTGAGCTATCACACCAGATTCTAACAACTTAGTGTGTAAAATATAAACTTGATAGATCACAGTAAGTTTTATACTGATGAGGTATTGAAATGATAGTATTTTGGATTTATTGACATAAATCAAATCTATTATTGAAATTAATTAATTCCACCTTTTTCTTTTTGCCCTTTCTAATGTGACTACCAGAAATTTTTTATTTTTATTTTTAATTTTATTTATTTATTTATTTATTTTTTCGAGACAGAGCCTCAAGCTATCCCCCTGGGTAGAGTGCTGTGGCATCACAGCTCACAGCAACCTCCAACTCCTGGGCTCAAGTGAGTCCCTGCCTCCGCCTCCCAAGTAGCTGGGACCACAGGTGCCCACCACAATGCCCGGCTATTTTTTTTGGTTGCAGCCATCATTGTTGTTTGGCAGGCCCAGGCTGGATTCGAACCCGCCACCTTAGGATATATGTGGCTGGCGCCTTAGCCACTTAAGCCACAGGCACTGAGCCACCAGAAATTTTTTAAATTACACACGTGGCTTGCATTTTCTTTCTGTCGGACAGCGCTGATTGAGAAGGTTGATATGACACAGAGGGAACGCACTGCTTTGCGATTTCTTTTCTAGACACAAGAAGTTAAATAGATGCCCTCTTTAATTTTCTCATAGATATAAGTGAAAGCAAAGGGATACACTTGAGGGCATTTTACTGGCCTTTCTGGTCTAACAAGACAGCAGAAAGAGTCCTGTTCTAGGAAGAAGTAATCTACATCCTCTGCTTAGCTCTGAATTTAGACTGAATGAGTCAGTGAGGCTCAGGGCTCCATTTAAAAAAAAAATCTATCCTGCTTACCTCTCACTTTTCTCAGGATTAACTACAATAATCTATGAGAACAGACTTTATCGTTTAAAGTATACGGATGTGGGGTGGCGCCTATGGCTCAAAGGAGTAGGGCACTGGCCCCATATGCCAAAGGTGGCAGGTTCAAACCCAGCCCTGGCCAAAAACTGCAAAAAAAAAAAAAAATAAAGTATACAGATGTATAGTGGTATTATTAGTTCAAGGATGATTAAAGCAACCTGAAACAGAGGCCAGCAACTTTGAGCTGCATACTTTTTTTTTTTGCAGTTTTTTTTGGCCGGGGCTGGGTCCGAACCCGCCACCTCCGGCATATGGTAGACAGGACGCGTAAGTCCTGGTAATGACTGTTGGAGTTTTACCAATTCTAAGAAAAATATTACTGATTATTTCCACCTGGTTGTAGATAAAAGCTTATAAATATAAATTTGTTTTCTCTTGCTTGCCTGGAAGAGGTTGTTAACTTGTGAGTACCTTTATTACTATGTTTAATTGTTCATTTATTTATTTATTTGTTTATTAACACATTTATTTTAATGTCTGTCACTTCAGAATATTTGTTTTATTAACTTATTAAGGTAGGAGTCACAAAGTGCACAACTTGGGGGAGTATGTAATCCTAGCACTCGGGGAGGCCGAGATGGTTGGATCGCCTGATCTTACAAGTTCAAGACCATCCTGAGCTAGAGCGAAACCCTGTTTCTAAAAACAGCTGGGCAAGGTGGCAGGCAGCTGTAGTCCTAGCTACTCAGGAGGCTGAGACAAGAGAATCACTTGACCCCAAGAGTTTGAGGTTGCTGTGAGCTGTGATGCCACAGCGCTCTACTGAGGGTGACAAAGTAACACTCTGTCTCAAAAAAAAAGGAAATAAAGTGCAGGATTCGGTGGTGTTTATTACATTCACGTGCTTTGTGACTGCCACTTCTATCTAGTTCCAGAACATTTCCTGAGTGCGCGTTTATGGTGATGACATTCTATGATGGCTTTGACAGTGACTGGCTCTGTCTCTCTTGGATTTTTACAGATCAAATTGATGTTTTTGTTTTTGTTGCCATCTTTCTTGGACAGAGCCCGAAAGAGCATCCCTGACACATATGCAGAGCACCTTATTGCCAGTGGACTCATGGCCCAGGAGGAGGTGTCTGAAATAAAATCTTCCTACTATGCCAAGTTAAATAACCACTTAACTGACACGGCCCACTATACCCCCTCCGCCACTAACCTGCAAGCCCACTGGCAGGGCCTAGTTCAGCCAGAAGCGAGAATCACCACCTGGAACACAGGTGTGCCCCTTGACCTCCTGCGCTTTGTCGGTGGGAAGTCTGTGGAGGTTCCAGAGGAGCTCCAGGTCCACAGTCACCTCCTAAAGATGTATGTTCAGGTGGGAACATTGAAATCATGTGCTACTGCTTTTTCTTCTTGCTTGCCAAAGGAATCCATGTTGGTTCAGTGTTTTTGGTTGGCTTATTCTTTTGACAAAGAATATTGTGTATCATTAGGTTCTAAGGACTGAGCCTAGCATTGTTTGGGACTGACAGCTGATTAATCTCATAAACAGATTTTCTCTAATTTTATTTTTTCTCCATGTATTTATTTGCTTATGTGTATTTAATATTGATGCATGAAAACATGCACATTATAAAAAATACACAAAGACAGGAATGTCTGTTTGATTTTTCCAATCAGTGAGCAAAAAACATTTCTTTCATGTGGCTTATAAAAGAAACAAAAAACCAACACACATGGGCAACGCCTCTGGCTCAGTGAGTAGGGTGCTGGCCCCATATACCGAGGGTGGTGGGTTCAAACCCGGCCCCGGCCAACAAAAAAATAGCTGGGCATTGTGGCAGGCGCCTATAGTCCCAGCTACTCGGGAGGCTGAGGCAAGAGAATCGCCTAAGCCCAGGAGTTGGAGGTTACTGTAAGCTGTGATGCCACAGCACTCTACTGAGGGCAATAAAGTGAGACTCTGTCTCTTAAAAAAAAAAAAAACCAACACATGTACCCCAAAGGTTCTCACTTAGACCCTTATACATGCTAGGTTTTATATACCATCTTATGTTAGGTATAGGTGAGGGCCAGGTTCAAACCCTCCACCCTTGGTGTATGGGGCCAGCACCCTACCCATTGAGCCACAGGTGCTGCCCCCAGGTTTTCATCTTTCTTAATCTTGTTTTTGTTTTTTTTGTTAAGCAGATCTGGGCAAGGTTCGAACCCACCCTCCCTGATGTGGGGACCTGGCAGTCTAACCACTGAGCGACAGCATGCAGCTCTTATCTTCCTTAAGCTTGAAGGAACTTGGGCATCTGCATTATGTTAAAATGCTAACTTTGGTTTTAAGTGTGTGTAACAGTCATAGAGGCTATTACAGTAAGCTACATAGTGATTACCCAGCCTTAGAAGTAGGATGTTATAAATACAGTCTCCACATACAGTCCCTAATCCCATCTTCTCCGACCCCAGGGAGGTGCCCACTAACCCTAAGTGCATGTTTGTTCTGCCTGTTTCAGAAGGGTGTGTAATTGCTGTTGTACTCTGACGCAGCTGTCTGCCCTCTCTGTTTTTATTCAACATTCTGGTTTTGATAGTTACTATTGTGTTGCATTAAGTTTTTGGAGCTCGATGTGACATTGACTCTTGAAAGTTTCTTTTCTCCTTCCCTTCACCTTTACAGTCTAGAATGGAGAAAGTGATGGAAGGCACGAAGCTGGACTGGGCCACAGCGGAAGCTCTTGCCTTCGGCTCCCTACTTGCTGAAGGTGAGAACTGGCTGTTAGCTGCACGGCTGGTAGAGAAAGATTTAAATGACATTTGCTACCTGTGACCTTTCTGAATTACAGCTACCTCCTGTTGTTTGCATTGGCTCGAGAGATTCTGAAACATGTTAAATTAGCTTTTCTTACCTGACAATTGTATTTGATTGTGGTACAAGTCATGTCAACAGCCTTCATCAGAGGAGGGACTAAAAAGCATTTATATTCCCCCAATACATTGCTGTTAACTGTTCAAATATGTGGGGCAAGCGATGACTGTCCATTCTTGCCCTATGTTGACTTTTGAATATAGGATGGTATATTTTAATAAGGAGACTCTGTTATGCTAAGGAAAATTCTTAGGATTAAGCCGATGTATAAGAATTCAGAGTTGCTGTGTCTTATTATTAGGTGATTCATGAGAGTCTGCTTTTTTTTTTCTTTCTTTCTTGCTCAAGGTTTTAATGTCCGTCTGAGTGGCCAAGATGTTGGCCGTGGAACTTTTAGCCAGAGGCATGCAATGGTGGTTTGCCAGGAGACCGATGATACCTATCTCCCTCTGAACCACATGGACCCTCATCAGAAGGGGTTTCTAGAGGTAGGATGTTACCGTGGCAGTCACAAAATCTAGGTGGCCATAATTATGGTTCCAGGATTCTTTTTTTTGAGGCAGAGCCTCAAGCTGTCCCCCTGGGTAGAGTGCCGTGACATCACAGCTCACAGCAACCTCCAACTCCTGGGCTCAAGCGTGTCTCCTGCCTTAGCCTCCCAAGTAGCTGGGACCACAGGCACCCACCCCAGTGCCCGGCTATTTTTTGGTTGCAGCCATCGTTGTTGTTTTGGCGGGCTCGGGTTGGATTCGAACTCGCCACCTTAGGTGTATGTGGCTGGCACCTTAGCCACTTGAGTCACAGGTGCCGAGCCAAAGATTTCATTTACTATCTAATATCACGTCCTTCATACGAAGACCTGGGAGAAACTCCTGCAACCTTGGTGTTGAGAGGAGCTGTTGTCTCCTGAGCCTTCACTGCCTGTGTTGGATTGTATTACTGCCCAGCCTTCCCTTATCAATAATGGCTTTTAGGAGGGGAAGGGGGCGGACGGGGGCAGTGGCAGCCTCCACGATCCGTGAGCCGCTCCTTAGGGTACGTCCTAGCCCAACTCTGTTCTGTGTCTCAATCTTCATTTGTCTTCTTTCCCTCCACTTAAAATGTGTACACCAGGATATATGTTATATACGTTTATAAGCCACCTTGCATGCTTTTTGGATAAATAAAAACATAGAATCAAGAAAATAAGATATTTTGGCGTACGCAGGCGATGGGGCAGCTACATCTGCCTGGGGAAGGCAGGGAGAACTTGAGAGAAGGAGGCAGATCTGAGCTTAGACATGAGGGATGTTAGGGGACATCTAGTCTAATTAATGTGGGGTGAACATTCTAGGTGGACACAGGGTACATATGGAAGCTGTGAGGTGAGAAAACCCTACTTGCTCTGGGAACTCCAAATAGCTTCACTTGACTGGAGTTTAAGCAACCAGTGTGCACAGATCACATGGAGAGAGAGAGAGAGAGAAGGTGCTAGATTCTTTTTAAGCAACCAGCGCCCATGGGAACTAATAAAGCGAGGATTCCCACCCCACCTCCACCCACTGGGAGTGCATTTATCTTTTCAGAAGGGATCTGCCCCCATGGCCCAAATACTTCCCTTTAGCCCCTACCTCCAACATGGGGAATCACATTTCAACAGGAGGTTTGGAGAGGTCACACAAACCGTATAGCACCCTCCTTTCTGAGACGAATGTGGTGACGGATGGAAGCAAAGCTTCCCTCTGCACCCCTCCTCCCTTCGAAGGGTTTGTGCAAACGTGACACTCTGCCCTTGCCGGCTCCTGTGCCCTTGCTGGCTCCTGTCGGGCATCCCCTTGCATGACAGCCTTTGGTTCTCTTCCTGGGCATTAGGTGAGCAACAGCCCGCTGTCAGAAGAGGCCGTCCTGGGATTTGAGTATGGAATGAGCATTGAAAGCCCAAAGCTACTGCCCGTCTGGGAGGCTCAGTTTGGTGATTTCTTCAATGGTGCCCAGATCATCTTTGACACGTTCATCTCTGGAGGTTGGTATTAGGGTGTGGGAGGGTAAGGGACGCAGGTCCCAGTCTCACCGGGACAGGAGAACGGACAGGGTCCACTGCTGCTTATGACATTCCTGAGTGCTGTGGGCCCTCCGGGGACTTGCGGATCACCCTGTTATATGCTGAGGCCTCGCAGCTATCAGCCCGTTTAATGAAGGACTATGCCAGGGACTCAGCAGGGCCTTGAAGACCAGTTTTCCTCTCTCCAGGCACACCCAAGTGTGAAGAGCAGTACTTGCTTACCGTCAGAACTTGAAATCTATGAAGGAAAAGCTAAGTCTCTCCCCAGACCCTCAACCTAATTTTCTGAGGGTATCCACTATTAGGTTTTCAATATGCAGAACGTCTATAATGTGACCCCCCCACCCCAGGGGTCTGTAACAAACTGGTCAACACAAGGAGGTCAACATAAGGAACTAGGCCCACTGTACTGATACACACATGTGGTGCATGTCCGGTCTATGAAATTAGGTCAACTTAAGGAGTTGGTCAGTGTGGGGAGGTGGTCAGCTGGGGTAGGAGGAAGGTGGCGGGAGGCGCCCATTCTTCTACAAACCATGCCTGTGATGAAATCAGAGTGGCACCAGCTGGCTAGGAAGCCGGGCATTCACCTTGCAGTTCACCTTTCACTTGCTACTGTCCAGGACATGTGCCGGTATAGCTTTTTCTCCCAGCAAAGTGGATATTTTGTCCTGAAGGATGGTGTAACAGTGCTAGAAAGTATATATAAGGAAAACCGTGTTGGGGGCCAGGCAGCAGACTAACACTGGTTTCACTGCCGCGTGGCATCCACTGCTCCTGCTTACAGGGTCCTTATTCCCCAGTCCTGTTTTTCCAGGAGAGGCCAAGTGGCTGCTACAGAGTGGCATCGTCATTCTCCTTCCACACGGCTACGATGGGGCTGGGCCAGACCACTCCTCTTGCCGCATAGAGCGTTTCCTGCAGGTATGTTGAACGATGCCTTCTGGAGTCCAGGAAGCCTTTTCCTCTTCCCAGGTGCTTACCTAGTTCCTGCAGGTGGCTGAAAGCTCTCCTTATACTGTAAGGCCTGGTAGGACTTGAATGGAACTGATTTGAGGCAATGTCAGAGTTTCTTGGAAACATGCTTCAGGTATCACAGTTTAGGGCAGTTAGAGTGGTTCCTGGCACAATGATTATACTATCAAAAAGAAAAAAGAAAGTGGCTCCTATGTGGACAAGATCCAAAGTTTTTTTTGTTGTTGTTGTTTAGAGATAGCGTCTCACTCTGTTGCCCCAGGCTAGAGTGCTGTGGTGTCAGCCTAGTATACAGCAACCTCAAATTCCTGGGCTCAAATGAGCCTCCTGCCTGAGTCTCCAGAGTAGATGGGACTATAGGAACCCACCACAATGGCCTGGCTAATTTTTTCTGTTTTTAGTAAGATGAGTTCTCACTCCTGTTCCTGCTGTTCTTAAACTCCTCAGCTCATATGACTCTCTGCCTCCCAGAGTGCTAGGATTAGCACCACTAGGATGGTGTTCAGCCAGAAAACTTTAAATAAAGAGAGATAATGGACACAGGGGCTAACCCCAGATCAGATGCTCAGGAACAGGACCTAGGAATCAGTATTTTTCCTTTTTTTTTTTTTAAAGACAGAGTGTCAAGGTATTGTCCTGGGTAGAGTGCTGTGGCATCACAACTCACAGCAACCTTAAACTCTTGGGCTCAAGTGATTCTCTTGCCTCAGCCTCCCAAGTAGCTTGGACTACAGCCACCACAACACTTGGCTATTTTTTGGTTGTAGTTGTCATTGTTTGGCAGGCCTGGGCCAGATTCGAACCCGCCAGTTCTGGTGTATGTGGTTGGTGATTTAGCCGCTTGAGCTATTTACTTTTAAAAACTATGTTTTCAAGTAATGGTGGTATTTTTATTAAATGATTCATGATCATCAAATCATTGTAAGTAATTTGAAACGGCCTCTAGAAACAGCCATTGCTCTTATTTGGTAAGAATCACTACAAATGTCTCTTCTTATTTCCTTATAGTTTATTATGAACACTTTTAAATATACAGAAAAGTTCAAAAGATTTATAATGGGCTCGGTGCCTATGGCTCAAGTGGCTAAGGCGCCAGCCACATACACTCAAGGTGGCGGGTTCGAATCCAGCCTGGGCCTGCCAAACAACAATGACGGCTGTAACCAAAAAATAGCTGGGTGTTGTGGGTGCCTGTGGTCCCAGCTACTTGGGAGGCAGAGGCAAGAGAGTCACTTGAGCCCAGGAGTTGGAGGTTGCTGTGAGCTGTGATGTCACGGCACTCTACCCAGGGGGACAGCTTAAGGCTCTGTCTCAAAAAAAAAAAAAGGATTTATAATGAACATTCATATACTAACCCCATAGGATCCACTGTTAACCCCACAGGAAGAGAATCTGTTTTTAAGAGTCCATTCCAGATAATTGTTGCAGTCAGCTGTGTTCAGGCACCCCTGTGCCAGGTGACACAGATTGGGCCAGCGTCTAGAACTGACAGAACTCTCCTTTGGCTCACACTTCACCGTGCATAAATTTACCTTCTGGTATTTTTCTGTAATGGAGAGAAATGTCTTTTCCTCGTTGAGAATGCCGTGTTTTGGCTCGGCGCCTATAGCTCAACCGGCTAAGGCGCCAGCCACGTACACCTAAGGTGGCGGGTTCGAATCCCCAGCCGGGACCCGCCAAACAACAATGATGGCTGCAACCAAAAAATAGCCGGGCGTTGTGGCGGGCGCCTG
>CAUYTI010052006.1:0-15334 GCA_963575145.1 Galago senegalensis | reverse complement strand
CAGCTACTTGGGAGGCGGAGGCAAGAGACTCGCTTGAGCCCAGGAGTTGGAGGTTGCTGTGAGCTGTAATGCCATGGCACTCTACCCAGGGGGACAGCTTGAGGCTCTGTCTCAAAAAAAAAAAAAAAAAAAAAAAGAAGCGTCACCTTCAAACAGTAGTTGAATCAACTTTCCATCTAGTATCTAAATCTTAACACGAAAGGTGTTTTTTGTGCCTGAAGGAATTTCAGAAGAAATACCGAGTAGCTCCTTGGTGAGACATGGTGTAAAACTCAAAAGTTCCTAATCGCAGGCAGTGCTAATCACCATCCCTCGCCTGTGTGCGTTATTTTTATTCTTTCTTTCACAAATATCATTGAGGTTTATGGCTCTATGGAAGCAAGGAAGTAACCTAGTGAGGCTTTGGGTTTTGTCTGTACTTCTCAAACTGCATAACAGGGACTATGCCTATCACATGTTTTTGCAAAGTCAATTCTACTTTGAGGCTAAAAGCATTATTTTATATTAAGACAATAGCAATTCAAACCAATATATAAAAATGATTCGGAAAAGAGATTAATATTTCTTGCAGAAAACTTCAAATAACATACGTCCATACCTCTTCCTCCAGGAGGTGAGCAAGTTTTAGTGACTCACTTCCAAAAAGCAGAGAAAAGGAAAAATAATAACTTTAAAACGAGAAAACCTGGAAGACACTATCTTAAGACGTTAGAGGCGCTAAGTGATTCTAACTTATAAGCAGCTGAGAGATGAGGGGACCCAAGAATAAAACAGGCTGAATTGGGCCAACTGGGAGAAATGATTTGAGAACAGCTGCTCTGTTAGCACTTTGCTGACTGGAGATTTTCTGCAGAAACTATGTTGGGGGGTAACTCGTGACTGGTCAGCAGTGTTAAGGTAAGCCATCCGGGGCACCCCCAGAGATGAGTCGTGTTGCTATCATGTGCCCCGGCTGTGCTTCACCCCATCGCAGGCCTCCTTGAAACCCATAACCCCAATCTCATAAGCAAAAGTCACCAAAGCCAAACTGAGGGACATTCTACAGCATCCCGAGTAGCACTCTTCAAAACAGTTCATCAAGGCCACAAAAAAATGTGAGAGACCAGAAGAAACTAAGGAGGTGAGATGCCTAGATGCAGTGACATACCGAGAACAGGATCCTGGAGCAGAAAAACATTTTAGTGAAAAAACTGTTGAAATCCAAGATAAAGTTTAGAGCTATAGCTCTTAGAAATGTACAAACATTGACCTCTTAGTTTTGACAAGTGTACCGCGGTTATATGTTACCATCAGGGGAAACTAGATGATGATGGGACTATGGAACTCTTTTTATCCTTCAACCCTATGTAAATATAAAATTATTCTTACATAAAACATGTATTTAAAAATAAGGAAATATATTCTAAAATTCCATGAAATTTTAAGAAAGCATGAGCCTTCAAAGAAATCTTCCATCCACAGCAGACTGCTTTAAACTCTGCCTTCTCAAGAGTTCCTGGAGGCACTTTTCCATTGTTAGGGGTAATTTAGAGTAAGGGTTTGAAAAGCTGCAAATTTAGCTAGATGAATCCCATCGCTGCTAGGAGGGTAAGAGGAGCAGCTGAGAGGCCACCTGGACTGGAGCTGGACCAGAACCAAGGCTAAGGCAACAGGCCACCGGACCTGGACACGCACCAGCCTGGTTTATTCCTCTGGCTGTCCCCACTGCTTTCTGGGCAGTTTCTGATCGCACAACCCACTTTCACTTGCCTTTTCACACAACTGCAGTCAAGAGAAAGGAGATCGTCCTCTTTTAGTGTAGCCAGGTGGTATCAACAAAGTGCTTGAGAAAAACGTGCTTTAAAAAGAAAACCTGTGAAGGCTATGTTGCTTAGTAGGATGTAAGCATTCCAATTTGTACAGATAATCAACACATTGGGCGGCGCCTGTGGCTCAAGGAGTAAGGTGCCGGCCCCATATGCCAGAGGTGGTGGGTTCTCAAACCCGGCCCTGGCAAAAAAAACAAAAAACAGTCAACACATTGAATCCTATAAGGGCATAAATGTTTTTATGATCTATGTATGAATGACTTAATAAAAAAAAGAAAAACCTTGCAGGGTGGAACGGTAGATCTACTTTTAGTTCCTTGAGTCTTCTCCAAACTTCTTTCCAAAGAGGCCGAATTAGTTTGCATTATACCCAGATGATCAAAAATCATTTTACAACAAAGACATTTTTGCAGCCCAATTCATAATTGCCAAGACATGGAAACAGCCCAAGTGCCCACTGACCCATGAATAGATTAACAAATTGTGGTATATGTACACCATGCAGCCACAAAAAAAGATGGAGACTTCACATCTTTTATGTTTACCTGGATGGAGCTGGAACATATTCTTCTTAGTAAAATATCTCAAGAACAGAAAAAAAAATCCAATGTACTCAATACTACTGAGAAATCAATAATATAATCACCTACACATTCATAGGAATGGTAAAATGTAACTATAGTCCAGAAAGTAGGAGGGAAGAGGAGGGGGAGGGAGGGATGGAGGGTATTTGGGCAGATCTAATGTGCATAATGCGATGGTACATTTCAGAACTATTAAGAGTATAATCGTCTTGCCACAACAAATAAGTAAGCGAGGTGATGGATGTGTTAAGCAGTTCAATGTAAGCATTTCACACTTATATCAAATCAGTACACTGTACCCCATAAATGCATCAATGTACACAGCTATGATTTAGTAAAGAAAAAACAAAAGATAAACCCTGAATAACAACATTACAGACACCTACTGTGGAAAACAGTTTAAGTAGTGGTTAAGAACACGGGCTTTACAGGTGGACAAACAAACCTGGGTTTAACCCCTGACTCCACTACCTCCTAGCTCTGTGACCTCACACTTCTTAATCTCTCTAAGCTTCAGTTTCCTCAAGCTATGAAACAGATAAAAATGGTGCTTACTTATAAGACAGTTGTGAGAGTTGATCGATATTATGTCTGGAAAACAACTAGAGCAACTCATAACACAAACACGCCTAACGTTTATCATTCCTCAGATCTGTTCCAAGTGCAATAAATATTGACTCATTTCGTCCTCACAACAATCCTGTTGTTGGGCTTCATGTTCCACATGAGGAATCTGAGCCACAGGAGGATAAATACTTGGCCGAAGGTAACACAGCCCAGTGGAGCTGGATTCAAACCCAAGCATCTGGGCTCTAGAATACTTGCCTTTAGCCAGCACACTACACAACATTGCCTCTTCTGTTATCAGAAAGAAGGAAGAAAATGTGGCCTACTAGGAAGACCAACATAAGAGGCACCTTTTGCAAAAGGCAAAACTCAGCTCCCCTATAGAGCTGCAAATGTATAAATGATGCAGAAGTTAATTTGGAACAATATCACATTCATGTCCAGGAACCACCAATGGTAGAACTTGCTTCTGTAGACCCAAAAGTCAGAGAATCGTCATCTAAAAGTCACAAAATGGCCTGGGCAGAGTGGCTCATTCCCATAACTCCAGCACTTTGGGAGGCCATGGTAAGAGGATCATTCCTGCAGCAGAAGGATTACTTGAGCCTAGGAGTCTTGGGTTGCAGTAAGCTATGATGGTACTACTGTACTCCAGCCTGGGCAACAACAGAGTGAGACTCTGCCATAAATTAAGAAATAAATTATAAACAAATAATAAATATCATACAACATTGTAAACTAAAACTCACCAAATAAAAGAAATCCCCTCCCTACATGCTTATCCCCATATTTCCTCATTTGATGTCCTAGAAAGCTCAATTACTAGCTAGTTCAGAATTAAACACATGATAATCGTCACTGCAGAGGAGCTGGTCAGCATGCCACAGCTGGTCTTCATAATTCAGGGCCAAGGGACGGGGCCTGGACCACACCTAAGGCTTGTTTTTGAGGCTTCCACTGCTCTGCAGCCTAAGCAGATGACACCCACAGACGTGGAGGTCCAGCTTGGACGCCTAATTTGGCTGCACCATCCCTAACATCCTGTCCTTTGCCGCTGCTGAGCGGGTGCTCTGCACACTTCGGTCCGTTTCATCTGCCTTTTAACTCTGTGGGATGGATATTGACATTCATTCCCATGTTATGACTAGAAAGCTCAGATTCAGAGGGATTAAGTAATGTTCCCCAAGATACACAGCTGGCAAGAGGAGTACTCAGAGTCAGGATTTGAACCCAAGTTGTTTAAATGTCAAGCCCCTGCTCTTAAGTGCCCTGAGGGCTAAAATTGTCTATAAAGTGAGTTTACAGGGCTGGTAGAGCCTGTTGTTGTGCCTTATTATCTTTTTTTCCAATGAGAAACCCACAAGAGAAAAAAAGACAAAATCCTTCCTGCCAAAGAGCTATCCTGAGAGACACAGAGAGAGCTGATGTGGGGAAAGCACTCCGATTTTTATTTCAACAGCTTGACTTCAATTCTGTTACTTTTGAGCCAAGATAAACTGCTTCAGAATCCTAATCTGCCCATCATTCTTCCTGCCTAATTTTTTTCCAGCCAAAACCTGAGTCAGAGGAGGAAATAGGAAGGGGAAATAGTTTGTCCAGAGAACAATTCTAGTTCCAGTTTCCTGAGCTTGTATTCTGAGCTGGACTAAGTCCAGCAGGTCATTCACCAGAACTAACTGCCGCTCACTCTGCCCCAATGCCTGCCCACCTCCTCAGTGTGCCAGCACAGGACCGCGACTGCCAGGGAACAGGTGGTGGCAGGTGGCCGCTCTGCACACTCACGGCGGGAGGAACTCGGGGCGTTGGTGGTCCTGCCCTTCTGAAGCTTGGCTTTGTCACTAACATTATATGGATGGGCTAGTGGTATTGTATGTACAGGTATATAACAGCATGTAAGCGATCTTTTAAAACACTGACATGATATTGAACTGCAGAATGTACAAGCCTAATTTAGAATCTGTACAGAGCTAGAACTCTGCCACTCCCTGCCATGGCTATATTTATATACGTCCCTGCTTAAAATGAGAAAGCAGCTGAGAGTACTGTATTTAAAGGGCTCCCCATGGAGACTTTCTCCCAAGTGCTCCCCCTGGGCACCCACTCTGCCACTTGCTAGCTTTCTCCCTGTCTCTCCCCCACCCCCTGGGGCCATTCTCTAGACCCTTCTCCACACTGCATCCTTTCCAAAAGCTCTTTCCAAAACACAAAGCCTTTCCTAGTTCCATGTCCCGGTTTGCTCTCTAGCAGGGCTTTGGCTGGTGGTCTGAATGCCCTCTGTGCTCCAGCCCCGTGAGGCAGCTCCTGGTCTTTCCCCAGGCTGCTCCCTCCTCTGGCACCCTCTTCTCCCTTTCACCCTCCCCACCCACCAGGCCAATTTCTGTTTATCCCTCAAGGGTCAACACAAGCTTGGTCTACTTCAGAAAGTATTTCCCTGCTAGGCCTCTGGCTGAGTCCATTTTGGCTGCTATAACAAAATGCCACAGACTGGGTGACCTATAAACAACAGAAATTCATTTCGCACTGTCCTGGAGGCTGAGAAGTCCAAGGTCAAGTTGCCAATTCAGTGTTTGGTGAGGGGCCAATTTCTGGCTCAGAAACAGCAGCCTCTCACTGTGTCCTCACATGGCAAGTGTCTGGGGTTCCTTTGCTAAGGCCACAAGTCCCACTTACCGGGACTTCCCTCCCCAAAGCCCCCCTTCCTGATACCATCACCTTAGGAGTGAAGATTTCGATATGAATTTGGGGGGGGGGACACACACACTCTCACACCGTGACTGTCCCTCACAGAGAAGTGAAGAACCTCCCTCCTGGCCTCTCAAAGCACAGATGCTAACACAGCTCTTATTATACCTCCTGTGTCACCATCTGTTCATTTGTTTCTTTCACCAGCCCTGAGCTCATGGAAAATAGAATGTCTTGTTCACCTTTGTAGCTCCAGTTCCCACAATAACGTGTGGCCAGAAATGGTAACTCAGTCATGGTTTGGGGTACTGGAGGAATGAATAAATGGCTGGGTTGCTACAACTAGAACTGGACAGTACACTTAGAAGGGGGAACTGGGGAGAGTTGATTAACGGGACTTTATAAAGGTGTAGCGAGGGAAGGGAGACCCCTAAGAAACAATGTAGCCTCCTGGGGCCAGCCACAGTGGGAGCTGTCACCACCTGGAGCCCTGAGGTACAGAGGGAAGGGGCAGTTCCCCCAGTCACCCAAGAGAGGGCTGGCTGACGGGGGCACAGCACTGGAGGATGTCTCCAGCCTGCAGTGACCTGAAAAGGTAGGAGCTAAGGGCACAGATGCCCTGACCTTACTCCCCACCTTCCCCCAGCCTCCTGCTGCCTCCGCCACTCATGCCCAAACCAACCAGGAGCCAAAGGACCAGCAAGGCGGTCACCACTGAGTAAGGGATGGCCTTTCTCGGCACAGAGTAGAGTGGGTGAGTGGGGGAGCAGATCAGGAAGGGTGAATGGAAACCATCCAACACAATCTCTCTTCAAAGAATTGAGACCACATTCTGAAGGTTAAGGAGTTCAAGAATATAATCAGAGGGAAAAAAAAAGAAAACAATGTTGGCAGCTACTAAGAGACACAGTTTTAGGGAGAAATGCTTTGATCAGCCAGTTGTGATCAAAGAACACTAGCCTAATGCTCAAGCTTTTGGAGAAGCAAAGGAAGAACAGGGAGAGTGGGGCTGAATGTGTTCTCAGGTAGGTTTAAGAGTGGGAGAAGGACAGTGGCCGAGGACCAGAGAGAAAGACTTAGGAAAAAGATGAATCTAGTGGGGATTTTTCAAGTGAAATTCTGCCCCTCTGTGTGATATCTCCCTATGACCTCATGAACCCATAGTAAGAATGGAAATCAAAGCTGACATGCTCAGTGTGGATGGATTTCTTATGCAAGCTAATGACAGAATTGAACTTTACATCAACAATAAGAAACACATATCCTTTAGTTAAACAGAGGAGAAACTGGGGCTCAGGGAGTAGTGTGGCTGACAAAGGGCACGGTGTTAGGGGAGACAGCAAGACCCCAGGCCAGCTCGGTCCCCAAAGTTGTGCGTTTCCACTGTGCAGCTGCCGCCTTCCATTCTTTCCCTAACCCAGAAGCAGAGAGTAGGCCTGTACCAAGGCTCACTCCTCCCTGAGCATAGACACCATCGCCCTGTAATTCTTGTAGTTTATGGATGCATACTAATACCAGGGCTAGATTTATGGAGGACATCAAAGAATCCCAAGAAAGCTTCCATTACTATCCCATTTCGCAGATGAGGGGAGAGATTAGAAAGATGAAGTGACTTTCCTGCTGCATAATTAGGTAAGTTTGAATTGAGAATTCAAACTCAGGCAACCTGTATCTCTAGATTGTCTCGGCGGGTACCTTGAATCCATTTATTTGGTTGAAGCACCTAAAAGGAGAGGATGGAGGCTGGTCCAGGTGCAGTGGTGTTTAAAAAGGGGAGAGCTTATATCTTTTTTAAATGGAGACCTACAATCAAGGTGTTTTCTGAAGCTGGGTTGCTTCCAGCTATGAACACGGTATCCCAAGTCTCCCCCGATTTTTAGTTCCCCATTCTGCTGTCTTGCATATCACAATAGCTGCCGCCATGTGTATTTTTCACATTTTTCCCTTTGAAATGAGACTGCCAGTGGCAGCTTTGGAATCTGCAGCACGTCCTCAGGAAGCAAATGTCAGAAGAGGTCTCCTGTGACGATCTCAGCAGCAGCTCCTCTCCACACTTGATCCTCTCTGCCGACCTGCCTGAGGGCCAGCAGCTCAGAAAAGGAGGGGAGTTTCTTTTAATAAAGGAAAAGAGGAGGAAGCATTAGTTATTTTTTGTGGCTTCTGTTTCCAACAAGAATTTCTCCAGGCACTTGGATTTGGGCAGCATTTAATCTCACGGCTACATCCAGGACGACTGGCCTCTGCCTTTTTCTAGAATGTCCTTGATGAGCACTGTGGTCTAAAGTACTGGTTTGACATCTTAGAGTTTTCCTTAAAACACTTTATCCATGGATATCAAAGCATTTGTTAGCATTGTTATTATATTTCACATCATCTGTGATTTTCAAAAAGGTATTATTATCCCATTTTATAGACAGTAACAAAATGCCACACAGAAAAGCAAGCGACTTATCTCAGTCATAAATCAGTGGCAAAACTGGGACCAATAGCCAGTGTTCCCAACTCTAAGTGAAATTAATTCATCTCCTAAAAATATCCTGTTTTGTCTTCTCCATATGTCTAAAGCCACCCTTCCCTACAGGATAAACTACGAGTCTTCTGATGCTACAAGAAGCCAGCCCCCACCTTCCATTATAACTTCAAAACTTAGTAGACAAAAGCATTTGCTTAGGCTAGATGCGGTGGCTTATGCCTGTAATCCTAGCACTTTGGGAGGCCGAGGCAGGTGGAGCACCTGAGCTCAGAAGTTTGAGACCAGCCTAAGCAAGAGCGAAACTCTGTCTCTAAAAATATAGCTGGATGTTGTGGCAGGCACCTATAGTCCTAGCTACTTGGGAAGCTCAGGCAAGAGGATTGCTAGAGCCCAAGAGTTTGAGGTTGCTGTGAGCTATGACACCATGGCACTCTACTGAGGGTGACAAAGTAAGACTCAGCCTCAGGAAAAAAAAAATTGCTTTGGAGTTAAAAGAGGCAGAGTGTGGATCCCAGCTCCATCACTTCCCAGCTGTGAATTCTTGGGTGAACTCCTTCCCATCTCCGCATCTTTCTATAGATGGTAGATGGTAGACACTGCTAGTTATCTGTTCAGTATCTACTCCTCCTTCTTTTTCCAGAAACCTGTCTTGGTCCAGACTATCTATGTGCCCAGGTAGAACTCCAGCCTCTACAGTCTCTCTCAGCCAGGGATGCCCACGTCTGTGGGACCCAGCTCAGGGCCAGGAGCTGCCAGGGGTGCCCATGTCTGCGGGATACAGCTAAGGGCCGGGAGCTGCCAGGAGTCCCCACATCCGTGGGACACGGCTCAGGGCAGGGAGCTGCCAGGGGTCCCCACATCCACGGGACAGCTCAGGGCCGGGAGCTGCCTGGGATGCCCACATCCGCGGGACCCAGCTCAGGGCCAGGAGCTGCCAGGGGTCCCCACGTCCATGGGGACACAGCTCAGGGCAGGGAGCTGCCAGGGGTCCCCACGTCCACAGGACAGCTCAGGGCCGGGAGCTGCCTGGGATGCCCACGTCCGCGGGATACAGCTCAGGGCCGGGAGCTGCGGGGGGTGGGGGGCGAGTACCCATATCCGTGGGACCCAGCTCAGGGCCGGGAGCTGCCAGGGAGGTCCACGTCCGTGGGACACAGTTCAGGGCCAGGAGCTGCCAGGGGTGCCCACGTCCACATGACCCAGCTCAGGGCCGGGAGCTGCAAGCCAAAGCGGCTCCAAACCTTTGCTTCCTTAGTAAGTGCCCACCCCACCTCTGCTACTGCTGCCTGCTTAGTCCCACTTAACTTTCTCCCCACTGATATTTGAATACTCATTTCCCTATATATTTTCATTATGCTATTTCTCAGATGAAATAATAGTTGAAATGAGAATTCTTCCTTCAATACCAGCCAAAGGTTCATTTACAAATCCTTCCTCAGACCCTTCTTGGAAGGCCTGCAGTATTCAAGTCTTACATGAAAGCCTGAAGTTACAATTTATTTATGTTTTCAGAATGTCTCAGTTTTTTAGGAACAAGTGACACCAGCAGCAGATGATCCAGCCCCAGGGTCCTCGAGAAGCTCAGCACCATCTCTGCAGAGGACAGGCGAGGCAGGGAAGGAGGAATCTTCTCTACTCTTCTCCATTGTGCTCTCCCCGCCCCCCCCATCCCCCTCCGGAAACTGAGTCCATGGAACTCCCAGCTTCTGGTTGGGCAGGTGGGAAGCAGGGAGCCCTGGCAGAGATTGGTGGGAGGGAGGAACACAAGGTCAGGGTCAGGATACTTATTCTTCTGGCTTCCTCTGCAAGGCAGACTGTGTCCTCTCAATCAAGCCACATTTCCACACAACTCTTCCTTTTGGGTTCTGACAATCCTGTCCTTTCACCTCTTTGGGTCTAATTTGGTTATAGCTTCTCTGTTTCCAGCCCTGGCTCACTGAACTATCCCTGTGGTTTCCCGATGTCCCTTCCTTTGGCAACAGTCTTTGGCTTACCCTAATTTGAGTGCACCATCTGTTTCTGACACCACAGACTGATAGATGAGACAATCAAATGGTTTACTTTTGCGTTTAAATAATACTCCTCAGGTCTTGCAGCGTCCAGCATCCTCAGGTGGACGGGGCAGGTGCCCAGACTTCCCAGAGGTACAGAAGGACAGTGCGGTCAGCCCTCCTCACCCGTCTCTGTGGTGCTCACCCTGCTGCTGCTAACCTGTTCACAACTCACCTGTCTATGTCCCTTCCCATGACTGTCTTCCGGCCTGACGATGGGTGAGGATGTGCTTGGGATGCTGGTGCACTGGTGGAGGGTGCAGGCCGCTCTCCGTCTATATTTCCCATTGTCCTACAGGCTACAATTAATGCAACAGGTTAGAGTCACCTGAACAGTACAGGCTCTACTTCATGACTTCACTGAAGGGAAAAAAAACAAAAACAAAAAACCAGATCACAGGTTTCAGGCTTTTGATGTTTAAAAGTTACTGCCAACTGGGACATATGACCTCACTTTGCTCTGGGGCTTAAATAAACGCAAACTTCTTGCTAAGACTGGACAGCACAAGTGCAGGAAGAAACCAGGTGAACACAAGTACACACCGCACCCTTCTCCAGGTTTAGCCTCTCGTTTCCTAAGTCTCGAAATTGTTTTCTCAGAACACTCAGTGAATACTGATTTCACAAGCAACTGCCTGCTCTAAACAAAATATTAAGAAATTGAGGCCAGACACCGTGGCTCATCCCTGAAATCTAGCACTTTGGGAGGTTTAGATGGGAGGGTCACTTGAGTGGAGGAGTTCAGGACCAGCCTGGGGAACAGGGAGACCCTGTCTCTACAGAAAGTAGGAAAGTAGCTGGGTAGTGGTACACAGCTATAGGCTGAGGCAGGAGGATCCCTTATACCCAGAAGTTTGAGGTCACAGTGAGCTATGATGAGGCCACTGCACTCTAACCTGGGCAACAGAGAGACTCTGTCTCAAAGAGACTCTATCTGTCTCTTTTCTTCTGAAAAGAAGGAAAGAAATTGGTAGGCAAATTTATAGAATGCCATCCTACAATAAGTTCTATTTTATGGGAACTTATTAAATGCTTTAAGGTATGGGAACAAGGCAATAAAATGCATTATTAGTTAGCTACAAGTAACAGAAAAAAGCAAAATGATAGACTAAACATAAGAACATTATTTATGTTTATTTGACAGAAGAAAGCAGTGTTGTCGCTGTCATCAGGATCTACATCCTTTAACATGTTTGCTTATGGCCTCATGCCTGCAAGAGGGCTGCCACTCCCACTATCAAGACCGTATTCAAAAGTAGAAAACAAATAGCTCTGTGTGTGTGTGTGTGTGTGTGTGCACGTGCAGGCACTGTCTTTTCCTAAGGCTCTGTCTTTATCCAGTTAGCTTCTCAGAAGCCCCATTACCAGAACTGGGTCACACAGTCATTCTGACTGTCAGGAAGGCCTGGAAAGCAGTCTCTAACTCTCTAGCCATTCTCCTACGGGAAAAGCCAGCATGGGTGGAGGGAGATTCAGGAATGACTTTGTTTTTGTTTTGTTTTGTTTTGTTTGAGACAGTCTCAAGCTGTTACCCTGGGTAGAGTGTTGTGGCGTCACAGCTCACAGCAACCTCAAACTCTTGGGCTTAAGGGATTCTCTTGCCTCAGCTTCCCAAGTAGCTGGGACTACAGGTGCCTGCCACAATGCCTGGCCACTATTTATTCATCTTTGTGAGAGAGAGTCTCACTATGTTGCCCTAAGTAGAGTTCCATAGGGTCACAGCTCACAGCAACCTCAAACTCTTGGGCTTAAGTGATTTTCTTACCTTAGCCTTCCAAGTAGCTGGGACTACAGGCACCTACCACAATGTGCAGTTATTGTTGTTGTTGTTGTCATTGTTGTTTAGCAGGCCCGGGCTGGGTTCGAACCCACCAGCTCCGATGTATGTAGCTGGTGCTGTAACCACTGAGCTACAGGTGCTGAGCCCAGAAATGACTTTGAATGGTGTGGCAGCTGTGGTGGTGTGCGGTGATCTCCCTTCCAGAAATAACTTGCTGTTGGGAGGAGAGCGGTTGGCTGACCCCGTCTAGTCGCAGCGCCTGCAGGATATAACACATGCCTGAGCCAAGATCACAGTGTCTTTGGGACCCCCCAGCCAACACTGTAGGAGCTCTGCTGCCCCACATGCGTCCCCTCTAGTGGCAGTCTTGTCCCAGAGCAGGAGCTGGTCCCATCACCATCTGCAGCTCCTCCTGCTGAGTGCTGCCTCCTTCCCCATTCCTTCCCCAGGTGTCTGATCCACAGGTGATGTGAGGATTTTTCCTGCCCAGTCCTGTTCATCTGCCGTGGCCATTACCCTCAATAATCTTGTACTCCAAAGTTTGTTACCTATAAGGAAATCCCCACAACAAAATAATATTTGTGCTAAGAGAACATAGGATTAGAATAAACTAGGTTATGTTGACTAATCCATTTCCACATTAAGGTACTCCTAATCTGGATGTCTTCTCTCATTTCAGAAAGGACACCCATGTCCCCAGCCTCCACTGGTGTCACACTGGCAAAGCCTGTCTTAGATACTGCTATTTTTCTGTGTCCATTCAAATCCTCCCAGTTCTGCTGGCCTGTGCTTTCTTAGCCATGTTGATTCTACTGGGTGTGATATAGCCAAGCCCTGTTTTTCCTAACCCGGGGCCTAGAAGGCGTTCTGGTTCCTTCTTGCTCAGTTGTTTGCTTATTTTTGTTTTACCTTAACAAATACCCAGTCTCTTCCATTATGTGGTGATTTTGCGATCTCAATTCTCAGAGTTAGAAGAAGCATCACTGCAACCCTTTGCATGTCTAGACCATCCTTTAAAGTAGCATCAGTCTCACAAAGTCCCAAAGCTGCAGATGCTGGAGAGGTTGTGGAGGGAAGGGAACATTTAGGCACTGTTGGTGAGACTGCAAATAATACAATACTTTTTGGAGAGAAGTATGGAGAATCCTCAAGGAACTAAAAGTAGACCTTCCATTTGATCCCACAATCCCATTCCTAGGCATCTACCCATAAGAAAAAATTGTTTTACCATAAGGGACATTTGCCCTCAATGTTTATCACAGCTCAATTCACAATCTCAAAGATGTGGAAACCACCCAAGCACCTATCAACCCACGAATGGTTTCATAAGCTGTGGTTTTTGTGCACCATGCAATCTATTCAGCCATATAGAAAGATGAGGCTTTTACATCTTCTGTATTTACCTGGAAGGAGTTGGAGGACGTTCTCCTGAAACTATCTCAATATTGGAAAAGCAAGCATCCCGTGTACTCAATACATATTTGAAACTACAAGATCAAAAACTATAGGCCCACATAAGAGAAAAACACATATTCAAGAAGAGGAGAGGGGAGCAGCAAGGGAGTTTGGTGTGTTCTCAGCCAACAGGCACAACTCAGGGTACATGGCACGCTTCCCTGGTGAAGGGCTCAGCTACCACTCAGACCTTGCTTGCCTAACAGACACAAACAATGTAACCTGAGCATAGTACCCTCATAGTAATCCAAAACAAAAATAATTTGAAAAAGTAGCATCAGTTCTAGAGAACAATTTCCTCTAAGGAAGCCTTGAGTAGCTCCACGTCTGTCTGGGCAGCCTTTCCTGATGGGGCATCTGCTCTGTGACAGGCTGCCCAGGAGAGGCCGAGCACAGACAGTGCACCAGATGCCAGCACTCTCCCAAGAAGCTGTTTCTAAGTTAAATGAAACTAGTTAAGTCAGAAAGGGTGAGATTCGCGCCACTACAAGAGAGCACATCACTCAACAGACCCTTTCTATAGCCTAAATATGCCGGGCACAGTGGCTCATGCCTGTAATCCCAGCACTCTGGGAGGCCAAGGTGGGTGGATTGCTTGAGCTCAGGATTTTGAGACCAGCCTGAGCTAGAGTGAGACCCCTTCCTCTCTACTAAAAATAGAAAAACTAGCTGGGTGTCATGGCAGGCACCTTTAGTCCTAGCTACTCAGGAGGCTGCGGCAAGAGGGTTGCTTGAGAGCAGGAGTATGAAGTTGCTGTGAGCTAAGATGATGCACGGCATTCTACCCAGGGCAACAGAGGGAAACTCTGTCTCAAATAAAAAAGGTAAATATATTAAGCTTTCCATGCTCCAAGAGACACAACTTCAGAGATTTTCAGCCAGCATAGCCTCTCTATGGGCACTAGATACTAAGCATGGGTGTATGGGTGTGCCTGATCGTCTGCCAACCTATGCAGCCTGCGCTGTCTGGTGCCACCCTCAGATCCCCTCTGCTGATAGCTGCCTGCCCAGATGACTTCTCTGGGTTCTCACCAGGGCTCAGAACCAATGCAGCTGCCCAGGTGGTGACTATCCCCACAGCAGCTCCATGTGCAGCACCTTCCAGATGCATCTACACTGAGCCCTTCCTCCTGGCCCCGGTCTCAGAAGGCGTCTGTGCTGCATGTGCTCCGCCCCCTTCTATCACAGCCCACCATGCCATTTTCCCACCATAGTTACTTGAACCATCAGTTACCGGTTCTCTTACGCAAGAGCAGAAATCAACAAAGCTCGAGACAGACTTGACTGGATCGCAGACTGGATATAATCTTTAAAAAGATTACAACTAGAAACAATAACACTCCATTAGCCTAGGATTTAAGAAACCCTCTCCCAGAAGACAAGAGTCTTGGGTACTTTAGAAATTTTTGTTTAATTTTGGAACGAGAATGGCCAAGCTACAAGGAACCTCAGAAAGTCACCTACCTGGAAACCCTTATTTCATAAAGAGCAAAATTAACTCCAGAGCAGAAAAGTAACTTGCCTGGATCAGACAGCTGTGGATGGATCTAGAACTAACACCCGAGATTTCTCCGCCCAGCCCGAGCTCTTCCCAATAGCTGCCCACACTGAATTCCTGAATTCTCCTGGTCTCACTGGCTTGCACAGCTAACTCTTCCCATCCCCTCCACCGCCAGGTCCCCTTTCTTTCATCTTGTATCCCCCCCCTCCAGCTTCCAGGTCCCCTTTCTTTCATCTTGTATCCCCCCCCAGCTTCCGGGTCCCCTTTCTTTCATCTTGTATCCCCCCCCAGCTTCCAGGTCCCCTTTCTTTCATCTTGTATCCCCCCCCCACTGCCAGGTCCCCTTTCTTTCATCTTGTATCCCCCCCCCGCTTCCAGGTCCCCTTTCTTTCATCTTGTATCCCCCCCCCCACTGCCAGGTCCCCTTTCTTTC